>PVIU01033268.1:0-12569 GCA_004026605.1 Ondatra zibethicus
GAGAAACCCAGTGTCAAAAACCCAAAAACAAAACAAATAAAGGTAAAACAGTTCCAATTATAGGATAAAAGGTTTTAAAAATACTGGGGAAAAAAGGTGTTTGGCAAACTATTATTAATTATGAGAGGCCAAAGCTAAAATTACAAGTAAATGGCATTGAGATTCAGGCCTACTGAAAGCTAAAGCTGCTGTATCAGTAATTTTTCAAAAACCCCCAAATCCCAATTGGCCTTTACAAAAGGTGTCCACTCAGCTTTTAGACATTATCTCAGGTAAAACAAAATGTGCAATGACCTAAATGTACAGCACTTAAAGGATGGAAAGGGTGCTAACGCCTGTGTGGGTAAACAGTGGCCCTTAAATAAAGAAAAATTGTAGGCACTTAGAAAACTAATAAAAGAACAGTTAGAAGCTAAGTACACCGAGAAAACTACTAGTCCTTGGAATTCCCCTTATTTGTAACAAAACAGGATCTAAAAAATAGAAAATATTCACTGATCTAAGAGCTATTAATAAGATAATTCAACCTATGGAATCTCTCCAGCCTGGATTCCCTTTACACGAACAAGATGGAGAAAAAATTGCCTTTACAAGTGCCTGCTTATAATAATTCCTAGTGTTATGTCCAGCGTGAGTGGGAAGAAGACACAAGACGTGAACGAACCCACTTAGGAGTTTATTAGAAAAGGCTAGTGCTCAAGGGCCCGAGGAAACGCGTAGGGGAGGAAGAAAAAGAGGACGAGAGTAAAGATGGCGTGTTCAGCTTTTAAAGGCTGCCTAGCGCATGCGCACAGTGGGAAGACGTGACTACGTCAGACGCTGATGACGAGCGACCCTAAGATTTGCAAATGCGGCCGGGGGTGGGGTTGCGTGAGCGCATTAGACACTGGTGACGCAGATGGTGGGCGACCCACGCCTGCGCACAAGGGCTTTAGTGGAGGTAACCATTCATGCGTGCACATGGGTCACGCGGCCCTTTGTTCCCAAGGGTCCGCCCACATGTATTTGCCTTTAGGACTCAGGAGTGCAGCCTTATGGGTGGCTAAATAATTATATTCCACCCTTTTGTTTATTATAAAAATTTGGGGGAGATTGAAGATCTTAATGGGTGGGAATGGGGGCGCTGCAAGGTCTCTCATGGCTGCTTCATGCTGGCTTTGTAGGCATCGAGGAGTTGGGGTGTTTGCCCACATCCTGGGGTAGCTGATTATGGCTGTATTCTCCGGGCTCTGAGAAGCTGGGTCGGCTGGCAGCTTGGGCCTTGCAAGATGCTGGAAAGACAAAAATTATGTTTGGGGGAAAAAATTTTAGATCTTAGTGATTAATAGAGGAGAGTCCCCAGATGGAAAATAGAGGGGGAGGGGGGAGAGTCCCCAGATGGAAGATAGAGGGGGAGGGGGTTTAGGGGTTCCTGATACCAAGAATGACAAGAAAAGAATTAAATGATACTTATTCCAGGCGAGTCTGGTCTATTTAGGTAGGTCAAATTGGCTCCCTGGAGCTTATATTAAAAAAATGTTTGAAAAGAAATAAGTTTTAGACATGTTGACAGTTTGTGATTATAACCATAGAATGGAAAATGGTGGGAGGGGGGAAGAAGGAGGAAATTATTGAAAAGGATAATTATTAGATTCTTTAATGTTTTACCTGAAGTAAATGTTCATATTATGGCATTACCTTAACATCCAGGAGACACTGCTGCAGTCAATGGTAGACCTGTTATATTAAAGTTTGTTTTGTGAGTTTTTGGAGTTTGAGGCTACAAACTCATTATTGTTTCTTACCGCCTGGGCTTTTGACAGTCCTTGTACCTCTGGCTCTGTGTTTAATGATGGTTCCTGTATTAACAGCTGAGTGGTTAACTGGAAATTTAAGCATGACATTGAAAGTATATAGGAGAAAGAAGCGAAGGGAGAGTATATATATGGAGTTTTTTTTGCACGAGAGAGTTGAGTAAGGATGAGACCTTTATTTTTTTGGAACTGGAGAAAGAGTGGCTGATCCTGGTGTCCTCTGGAACTTAAGGGAACAAGGTCCTGTTTGAGTTACTGTATATGAGGGGGTGTCTTGAGCTGGAAGAATGAAGGGTTTAAGATGCAACAGGTGAATCCAGTGAGGGAGTCCCTCGAGTTTGGCAGCTGTAGGGGTTGTAAGAATTACTTTAAGGGGTCTTTGCCATTTAGGGGGAAGGGGTGAGGGACGTTGATCTGGGGGAGAGAATAATACCTGATCCCCTATTTTAATTGGCGGTGGGCATGAGTTAGTACATGGTTGAGATAATGAGTGGTCGTTGAAATCCCATAATAGGAAGCGTAGATGGGTAACAGTGGAGTAAGCAGGTGATCAGGAAAGGGAGAGGTTTTAGGTGAGAGGCTGGGGTTAAAACTGGCCGCCCATACATGAGTTCAAAGGGCGAGATGAAAAGAGGGTTTTGAGGGAGAGCCCTAAGCCCAAGGAGGGCCAGAGGCAAAAGTTTTACCCAGTCAAGGTGAAGTTCCTGTGACATTTTAACGAGAATATTTTTTAAGGAGCAGTTAGTTCGTTCTACTTTTCCTGAAGACTGAGTGTGATATGAGATATGAAAATGCCAAGGGATGTTGTAGTATTGGCCTCTTATTGGCCTATGCCCTTAAGAGACAGGCCACGCCCACTCCCAGCTTCCAGCCTCTGATCCCAATTTTCTCCCTTTCCTCCTCTTCCGCTCTCACGGGAGCAGCAGCCGCTTCCCTTCCCTCTCCCCCTTATCTCTCTCTCTCTCTCTCTATCTATCTATCTATCTTTTTTCTTTTCCCTCCATCACCCATCTAATAAATGTTTAACTCTGCATGGCGCGCCTATCCGTCTCTCTTTTGTCCATCCCATACCGCCGCACAGCCCATACCGCCGCCCACCGCAGCACGCATGGGGACCAGGAGACTAGCTGCGTGGTCTCAGGGACCTGCAGCAAGCTGCAGCAAGCTGCTGGCACACTCTTTTTTTTTAAAGAAACACAACAGATGTTAAGAGCCTTAGACAAGTTTTGGGAAATCTGGGAAGTGAACTCAGGGCCATTATCTGACTGAAGAGAGGTTGGGATTCCAAACCTGGGGATGATTTCTCAGAGAAGAATGTCAGAAGCTGTCTGGGCCTTCTTATTAGTGGTGGGGAACGCTTCCTAGTCTGTGAAGACATCAATGAAAGTACTTCCTTAAAAAACTGCTAAATAGCCCAGCTTTCTGTCAATATTTTGGAGCTCAACCACTGGAAGTGGTAATGTAAACAATTTCCTCAGTCTATTATCTATCATTATAGGATGTTTAATGTAGTATGGAAAAATTTACACTATTGGGGATTACAAATCTCTCCTGAAAAAACAGAAAGAGGAGATTCGCTTAACTGTTTAGGATTTAAAATAAGTAAACAGAAATTCAGTTACAAAAGATACAGATTTAAAAAAAATCTAATTGCGCCCTATAGGAGATGCTTGTTAAATAGAAGAGGGATATCAGGACTTCTGATTTAAATTTTTTTTTTTAAGATTTATTTATTATATATACAGTGTTTTGCCTGCATGGTTACCTTCGTGCCAGATGAGGGTGCCAGATCTCATTACAGGTGGTTGTGAGCCACCATGTGGTTGCTGGGAATTGAACTCAGGACCTCTAGAAGAGCAGCCAGTGCTCTTAACCACTGAGCCATCTCTCCAACCCGTGATTTAAAAAATTTTAAACCCTAATGGAGCAGAGACAGCAGCTGCTAAAGCAGTTGTTCTAGAAAACAACTGCTGAATTGGGCCAGCCCGCGTAAATCCAGGGAAACAGGAAAACAACTGCTGAATTGGGTCAGCTCGTGTAAATCCAGGGAAAGTGTTAAGTTAGGGCCAAGGTTATGCTTCTGTTTCCATAAGAGATAAAAGATTGTGGATCCCATCAAAATTGATAAAAATTCAGCACAGCTGGGAAGTGGTGGTGCACGCCTTTAATCCCAGCATTTGGGAGGCAGAGGCAAGTGGATCTCTGTGGGTTCCAGGCCAGCCTGACCTACAGAGCAAGTTCCAGGACTGGCTCCATAGCTACTGAAAAATCTTGTCTGGGGGGTGGGGGGGAGAGGGGAATTCCAGCCCAGCAAGAGGAATTTCTCAGATGCTTTAGCTGCTGAGATGCCTCTGGGAAACAAATGACCTTTGAGCAGGACGGTGACTCCTACCACCTGGGGACAGCTTTAAGAATTTGTGTGACAGAGGGGAGGCGAATGACTCAGAAACCTGAGTTCTGCTCCTTCTTGTACTTATTTGTGGTAATTATACAGAGCAAGGCTGGCAATTTGGATACCAGTGAGGTTGTCCAAGCCATGGCAAGACTCTCCTGTGATGACCCTGGTGCAGAAGCTCACTGAACCAATTAAAGAAAAAAAAAAAAACAAGCAAAAAAAAAAAAAAAAACCCAAATCACATCAAATGTTTGGACTGGTTGTTGCAGTTATTTTGGGAATCAGCATTGAGGGCTACAACAGCAACAGCTGGAGTGGTGCTTTGGAAAGGTTTTGTGCCCCCAATAAACCTCTCCGTCAACACAATAATCCGAATCAGACCAAATCAAATCAAATTAGAAAAAGCCCAGGTTTAATGGATACCAATGCTCCCAGGTGGCCTTCCAGGCCCTTAGAGAAGGGAGACCAGGAAGCCACCTGTTTAAATACCCTGTGGGAGTGGTCTTGAGCATCTTTGGGGAAGGGGTCACTGGCGGGCTTTCTCAGAGGTGGAGTCTGGACTGAGGTAACTCCCAGGGGAGGGGGCTTGGAATGAAACTTTCTACCCAAACATTCCAGACTCTTTGGGTATAGAGGTGCCAGGGGCTCAGGTGAATCCTTCACCCAAACATGCTACATAAGAAACCAGCTGTGATAAGGCAAGCTGTTATATTGTTAGGATATCAGTTAAAAATTTTGAAGGAGCAGATAAAATTAAAATGTATCTTCTTATTGTATTACACCCTTAAGATTTAATGAAAGCAAGTATGATTGGGAGAAGGTTAAGTAAGATGCATTTGATGGGTCACCCTAAGTCTTCTCAAATGGTCTATGATTTACAAAAAAAATTATGGAGACTTTTAAAAAAATGTTACCTGATATGACAGGAATGGATAGTATGAAAAGTCTTGCAGATACCATAGCATCAGTCAACCCTAAGAATCATTATAATAGAACTCGTATTGTAGCAGGTGTTGCTCTTGTTCTATCAATAATAGCCTTATTTGTTTTAAAATGTGTTTTGGCCTACTTATGTAAGATTGTAAAACAGATGGATAAGAAAAAGCTGTATATACTGTGAGGCTCTGTAACCTTCAAAATAATTAAATTTGTATAAGGGAATGGGGGATCCATGGCATAATGTCTGGCTAGCCTGGTGCCAGAGAGATAGCAAGCAACCCCCATCAGCCATAAAGACCTACTGGGCCATACCTGGCCTCGTTCTGGAGTTAGCACACAACCCTATTCCATTGTTTGTGTTACAGATACCTTTTGTTGCCCTGTGTGAACCTTGTCTGAGAGTTTCCCATGGATACAAAGCCTATGCAAAACTTAGTTTAGAGGAAACTGGGAAAACTGTGGTACCTCATGAATCAGGTATTTGCACCTGATATTGTATTTTCAGAAACTTCATTCAGGTTATTTTAATCATATGGAAATCTGCTTGATAAGTGTAAATATAGCAAAAAATAAAGATGCCAACAGGCAAAGGGAAAGTGCTTCAGTTTACTGAGATTGAGCCCCTGACAGATGCAGAGGTTAAGTTCATTCTCAAGTGTCTCTGAGTCTCCATTTCATGGACCAGTGTGAACCCACACACCCACACCAAGTTACATGTGACAGGGTCTAATGTCTAGAAGAAAAGTTCTGGATGCCTACAATTCAAACGACTCCTTCCTTTTAAAGTTTGAAGCGAGGCATGATGGCTTTTGCCTCTAATTCCAGAATATGAGAGACTGAGGCAGGAGAATGGCCAGAAAGTTAAGGCAAGCCTGGGTTACATGTAATGAATTCCAGGCTAGCCTGGGAACCAAAAGCAAAATAAAGAGAAAAAAAAACCCCAAGATGGAAGGGAATGGAGGAACTTCTAAACACATGGCCATGACTGCCTTTAGAGCAGGAGAGAAGAGTGTATCTGAAGAGAGAGATCATCTCTGTGTGAGGAGAACTGACGATATGCACACACAGAGCAGGAGACAAGGCACTGAGAGCTGAGACAGGGGATCTGCTGGGCAGAACCGCAGCAGGAACTCAAGTGATTTGTAGATAAATATTTATGGCAGACACTAATCTACCTGGTTATGTATTCGGCTCCCCCAAGCTGCATGAAGCAGTTGTAGAGAAGAGGAGAGGCAATTATCTAATTTTTCCACGAGGGACGTGGGATGGCACTAAACAAAGAATTGTGAACACGGGAAAGCTGGCGCAGAACAACTGAAGTGACACCGTGGAGAGAAAGGAAGATTGGTGTGCACTGGCATGACAGGAAACTCAGAGCGTTCATAAATGACCCCGAATCCAGTAGAAAAACAAAACAGGAAGCTCTGCAGAAACAGCTGGGTCGGGATGGGGACCCCCACCTGCAGTCTGTGCTTCAGTAATCAGCTGTGGGATGTCTTATAACAGATGTGGTCTTTAATTTTTAGAAGTGGAGTAGAAATATATAAAGTATTAATTTTCCCCAAAAATGCACAAGAAAATGAAACTTTCCACAGAAGTGTCCCCAGGTAATGGGCATCTTAGTCATAGGTGTGTGTACAAGAAAGGGCTCACACAGGGCGTTGGTGGCAAACACCTGTAATCCGAGCACTTGGGAAGTGGAGACAGTTCAAAGCCAGACTGGTAGATTGAGTGAGTTCCAGGGCAGCCAGAGCTACATGGAGAAAAAGAAAAGAAAAGGAAGGAAGAGGGGAGGGAGAGAGAGGAAGAGAAAGAGAGAAAGAAAGGAAAATGGAAGGAAGGAAGGAAGGAAGAAAGGAAGGAAGGATAGACTTCTTTCAAGGCCTCCTGATTCCATTAAAGCTTAACTGTCTCCATTTTGATTCTGACAGTGTTCACAGTTGGTATGCTGTCCAAATTGACTATGGGCTGTTGCTTTTCTGGTTTTGTTCTGTCAATTATTGAGATTGAAAACATTTGAATATGATCATGGATGTGGCTGTCATTCCTTATTACTATAGCAGGCATATATATCCCCCTTCATATTTTGAAACTGTGCTATTAGGAGTGAAGACCCAAAGTTCCTCCATTTTGCTCTCCACCTCCATCTTGTGTCTTGGGTAAGCTATTTCCCATAAAACATTCCAGTCCTCAGAAATGGCTAGGGGCAAAAGTAACGGGGTAGCCATCTGGAAAGTACAGGTAACTGCAGAATGTCCCCAACCAAAGGTCAGCTGATAAGAAAACTTGACAAGAAACAGGCAAGATTCGAAAATAAAATTTGTGAATAGTCCCTAGATACAAGCCAATCAGGACTGAACCCATCACCCCAAACCCTGCTAATGTAACTTTTCTGGTTTTTGCCTTTAAATAATGCCCTCTAGTAGGGCAGGCTACCTCCTCTAGCTGCTGTGCTGATGAGGTCCCTGCTGACTTGAACACATGCACACAATAAACCTTGCTTTTGCATTTTGGTGAGTCATTCTCCCTGGTGGTCTTTTGGGGTCCCCACAGACTGGGCATAACAAGGAGTATACTCTGAGTTTGTGTCAGTTTTTAGATAGAGCTCTAAATGAAAAAAAGAGGAAGAAATATGATTTGTCCTAGGTATGATGGAAACGAAGGCTTATTGTAGCTATGAGGGAGAACATAGCTTGTGTCAGAGACAGGAACATTCTAGAGAGACCAGAAAGGTCATAAGACAGAGCCATGTCGGGAGAGGAGGAGAGGAAGGGAGAGGAAAGAGACGGGAACCAGGTGTAGTAGCCAGGGGGCCCAAAGGTATGAAAGTAAGCAACAAAATGGCTAGATTATACAGGGGAGAGCAGCCCAGCCCCTGGGCTGGAGAAGTTTAGGGTAGAGGGCAGGGTATGCTAGCCAGGAGGGGCCTGAAACAGGTAGGGACTTGATGGAGCCCACAGATGTGGGTTTGTTCCACCTTGACCAAAAGTCAGAGAGTTCAGGCCTATTCTTCCTCTCAAGGTTATTAACAGATTTGTCCCTGGGTACGGCTACAGTTTTGACTAGGGTGTGGTTACTTAATGCTTTGGGTATTTGAGAAGATGATCATTTGGTTTGGTAAAAATGTCTTTTGTCCTTCCCTTCCTCTTTAAAATGGAGTATATAAAGCTTATGAAGAAAAACCTATGGGAGGATTCAGTATTCAGTGGGTTGCCCTTCTGACTCTATTCCTTGTCTCTTTTTTTTTTGTATCTCTGTTTTTTTCTGCCTAACATTTCTAATCCAATGCTCCTACCTTGAAGGAACCTATGAGCCTGGACCCCTTGTTGGTTCCCAGCTGCTCAACCCCAAAATAATCACACAGAAACTGTATTAATTAAATCACTGCTTGGCCCATTAGCTCTAGCTGCTGCTTCTTCTTCTTCTTCTTCTTCTTCTTCTTCTTCTTCTTCTTCTTCTTCTTCTTTTCTTCTTCTTTGAGACAGGGTTTCTCTGTAGCTTTGGAGCCTGTCCTGGAACTAGCTCTTGTAGATCAGGCTGGCCTCGGACTCACAGAGATCCACCTGCCTCTGCCTCCCAAGTGCTGGGATTACACCCATATTCCCAAATAGTGTTTATAAATGTTCTTTTACATTTAAAGGGGGATATGATATAGATACGAATGATTTGCATTGGTATAAATCTTGATTTATTGATACAAGTTTAAGGTCAATTTTGTTATATGTATATGTATCTCTGACCTTGATTAAGGTATTGTGATTGCGTAGTTCATTTAAAAATGTAATGTATAATTAGGAAATATTGGTTGTTAATAGATAATCATCTATAATAGTCAAATTTGTAGTCATGTTAGTTAGATTTTTTAGATGTACATAGGTATATTTCTATAGACATTCTTCATTTCTTTCAAAGACTACAGAATATGACATTTAAGATGCTTTAATAACTTAGGGCTTTTCATGACAATGAAATACGTCTGTCCTGGCAGCACCAATCTACTTCAAAAGGAAGATGGGCATCGAAGAGGCTCCTTATGGAGTTGGTTAGTCATTTAGGCAAGAAACTGCTCTTGCCTGGACTGTTACATAAACTGGACATGAAGAACCCACAGAGAGAGGACTGCTAAACTTGCCTAAAGGTGAGATGATCCTTTGGGGTTCCTGATTCATGAAAGAATCTGCAAGACATTCTACAGGATACAAAAGAAAGTGACTGAACTGTCTTTGAAATTTCCTGCTTAATGAAAAAGTCTGCTAGATACTATGGGCCTGTAGGCTGAAGATGGATGCCCCAGCGGTACAAAATAACTTTGGGTGACTGTCCAGGAAGCAAGATGTCTCTGTCACTTCTAGAGTTTTTGAAGTTGCTTACTTCTCGTTTACTTAGGTAATATTATCTCCTTCTGGAGTCTTTGATGGAGTTAAAGAATGGATAGTTATAATTATAGTTTTCCTTAGTTATGATAAAAGATAAAGTAGATATAAGTATGGTAACTGTAGTTCTTGCTTGATAACTGACTTGTTATATGTAATTTTACTATGTTAAAGTGAAAGCCTTTCTTTTTCGTTTAAACAGAAAAGGGGAAATGGTATAGGAGGTCCTTCTGTATTTGTGTTGCTTTCATTGGTTGAATAAAGAAACTGCCTTGGCCTTTTGATAGGACAGGACTTAGATAGGTGGGAAAAAGAGAACTAAATGCAGGGAGAAAGAAGGCAGGCAGAGAGAGCTGCCATGGAGCCTCCAGGTCAGACATGCTAAATCTTTCCCAGTAAGCCATGACCTCTTGGTGTTGCACAGATTGGTAGAAATGGGTTAGATCAGGATGTGAGAGTTGGCCAAGAAGAGGCTAGATATAATGGGCCAGGCAATAATTTAATTAATACAATTTCTGTGTGGTTATTTCAGGGGTTAAGCAAGCCGGGCGGTGGGTCACAGCCCACTCCTCCTACAACACACCACTGCCTGGCCAAGCTCTAGCTTCTTATTGGCTAACTCTTACATATTAATTTAACCCATTTCTATTAATCTGTGTATTGCCACATGGCTGTGGTTTACTGGCTAAAGTTCCGGCATCTGTCTCCGGCACGGCTACATAGCTTCTCTCCTGGCTCCTCCTTCTTTCTCTCAGCATTCAGTCTAGTTTTCCCCGCCTACCTAACTTCTGCCCTGCCATAGGTCCAAAACAGTTTCTTCATTCATTAAAGGTGATCACAGCATAGAGAAGGGACTCCCACATCAGACTCCAACAGGGAATGAAGGACGCAGGGAGAACCTGAAGTCCAGCATCCACTTTGATATTCTAAACAGGCACCTCAGTCCCTTGTTCCAGTTTGGAACCTAAACGCTTTCACTATACAGTCCCAGGAGGACTCCATCTTACAGACATCTGCCTGGCTTTGCCTCCCCATTGCTGGGATAAAAGGCATGCTCTACCACACCCTACCAAGTTTATTTTCACTTGATGAATCGCCTTCTTTATTTTCACTGGCAATGTTCTTTGTCCCCCAACTGCCTCAATTTTAAAATCGACTTAAGTCTTCTTTTGACTATTGTGAGGATGGTCACTTTAATGTGTTAGAGTACTTCCTTTTAACATTTTCTGTAGTTAACACATGGTCGGGTCTGCTTGTTTTCAAATCTCACCTGACACTCTATGCTTTAGGTGTTTGATCATTCACAATATATTTAATGTGGTTGATTATTAGTTTTACTAGGGTTGTCTATTCTTTTGACATCTGTTTTCCATCAAACCCTGGGATGAAAAAGAAGTTTTGTGTAAATATAAGCAACAACAAAAGTGATTTTGAACATTCAGTAGTGTCATGCTACAATGGAAGTGTGTTTTTCTTACAAAGGCTAAATGCACTTTTTGTTTAGGATACATTACATGGTGATCATTCAGGCTTCTACATGGGGTACATGACTATCTAATGGGCCGTTCTGGCGATTCAGATCGATGTGGTCCTCACTCACATCTTTCTACCTAGAAAACAGGGTCACTGAACCCTGGAAAGGTCCAGCATATAATGGCTCTCTGAAATCTCTGATGTAAACCTGCCCTTCCCCTCCACGTTTAAAACCAACCAATTCTGTAGTTCAGTGTTTTCAAATTTATCAGCTAGGTGGAATCCTTCTGCAGTGGGTCTCATGCAAAGCGTACTCAAAACAGTTATGAATTGATCTGATCTTATTCCAATTCTGTACTTTATTTTTTTTATTTTTTGTTTTTTCGAGACAGGGTTTCTCTGTAGCTTTGGAGCCTGTCCTGGAGCTAGCTCTTGTAGACCAGGCTGGTCTCGAACTCACAGAGATTTGCCTGCCTCTGCCTCCCGAGTGCTGGGATTAAAGGCGTGCGCCACCACTGCCCGGCCAATTTTGTACTTTATAAACTTAGGCACAGCTGGGTAGTGGTGAACTCACACAGTTAACCCCAGCAATCAGGAGGCAGAGGCAGGCAAATCTACGTGACTTCGAAGCCAGCCTGGTCTACAAAGGAAGTTCCAGGACAGCCAGGGCTACACAGAGAAACCCTGTCTCGGAAGAAAACAAATAAACCAAAAAACCCAACAACAACAACAAAAAACCCTTAGGCTCGTCTGTACATTCCACAGGAGAGAAAATTACACTTAAAACCCGGAAGTACCATTGGAACCCACCAAGGAGCCTCCGCTTTAGGCTCGCATCCCCTTGGAAACTTCCTCCAACCACTGGACTTGGCTCCCAGATGGGTGGGATTTCTCAGAAGCGCCTGGCTTCCCCGAGGCTCTGCAGGCGAGGACTCCATTTCCTAGGAGCCACCGCGCCGGAAGTAACCGATCGACTTCCGGTTTCCTGGCGCCGCTACCGCGGAAGGTCGGAGCCTTCTAGTTGGAGGAAGAAGTTGGCGTAGGCGTTGTTCTCCAGTGAGTAAGGCGGGAGCCAGCGGGCTGGGTGTGAACGGTGGTGTGGGGTGGGTGGATGGTGATGTGTGCTAGTGTGTAGGGATGGTGGTGTGTGTACGTGTGTGGTGTGGTGCGTGCGTGTGTGCATGTGTGTGTGTTTACACACCTCGAGCTCTCCGATTGTCCGTGTCACTCTGCCAGTCGGATCTGCTCCTGCTTTCTCTCACGGCCACAGCGGCTGAAGCAGAGGACCAGGCTGCGGTGATGAGAGGTCAGGGACGGAGTCTGAAGGGGAGCTGCCCCTGAGGTCCAGCCTTGAGCGCGGGGCGCGCATTTGAGGCCGGAGGCGCCTCCCGGGGTCGCCTAGGAGCGCAGCTACTTGTTGAGTCCGTAACTTTCTCAGCGCTCCCGCCGCCGTGAGTGTCGTGGGAGGTGAAGGAAAGTGCTCACTAGGATGTGTCACTAGGATGTGCAGTCTGGATCTCGTGCTTGCTCAGGCTCCCCGCGTCGGCCGGTGTTCCCAAGGAGGCCTGGAGTAGAGTGCGGGCATCATCGCTACAC
>PVIU01033269.1:0-12565 GCA_004026605.1 Ondatra zibethicus
AGGGGGAGGGCAGGGAGAAGAGGGGGAGGGCAGAGGAGAGGGAGGGGAGGGCTGGCCTAACCAGAACTAAGGATGTATGAAAACTTTATAGAAACTCACTAATCGTAAACTAATTATTAAACATATTTTTTTAAAGGAGTTTTAACAGACATACCCTTCCTGGGTGAATAATGCTTCTCCCAAAAGTCATAGGTTATTAAATGTAAACTATATTGCCAGATGGGATACATTGCTATGAATTGTTTGTTTGTCAAGGTGCCCCCCCATTGCCATTATTCTTAGTTGCTCTCTCTCTCTCTCTCTATACACACACACACACACACACACAGAGTAAGATTCTATTGTTGAAAATACCATATACTTTGGTCACAGGGCATAGAAAAAGCAAGCAGGAACTCACATGGAAGTTCCTGCTGGCTGGCATTTGTAGTGCTTGCTGGAAGGTGCTATGTGGCTACTTGGGAGAAAAGTCATCAATGGTTTTACTCAGCAGTGTACCCTGGATACGGTCATATCAACCTGCTAGGCAAGATGGATCCTCAGTTCCAAGAGTGGCATGATGGTTGCAGGACTAACCACTTCCTTTCTGATTTGATTTGAAGCTAGTTTCACAGGAGGGAATTCATACCTGATACTTTAAACCTTCTCAAAGCCCAAGGCTGGAGAGATCATAGGTCCTGGAGTGCTGGAGGAGAGGAAGCCTAATACTGTTGTCTTTTTAAAATGGGTTTGTTGCCAACTTTCCCTCTAAATATCTGTTGATACCCATAAATTAATGCTGTTCTTGGCTATGGCCAGAGAAGCTTCCTTTTGTAGTGGACATGAGCTAATGCAGAGACTCAAGAATAACTGACTGTTGAGTGACATCTCTGGACAAAACATCTATTATTGTCTTGATTAAAGATAACCTCAGAGGGGTCACCCAAAAGCACCGATGTTGCTTTAAAAATGAAAACAAGAACCTTCTTTTGGTTTGTTAGGCCAAGAGTGAGACCAGATTTGAGTTCTCCACATCTCTCCCAGTGTCTTCTCTCTGTCTATAGTTTGCAATTACTGGCTCGTATGTAGTCTGTCTCGTGTGTGCTTGTGTGGATGTGTGCATCCATGCGTGTGCATGTGTGATCTCTCTGTGTACATTCCTATTTGCCTGTGTGTTGTACTTGTGAGTTGTGCCTGGTTTTAGTAAATGAAGGCTGCTCATTTGTTTCTTGGCTGCCTAGACCCAAATAATTGCACAGAAACAATATTAATTACAACACTGTTTGATCTATTAGCTCAGGCTTCTTATTAACTAACTCTTACATCTTAAATAAACCCATTTCTATTAATCAGTGTATCAAGGCTCTGGCCTACCAATAAGTTTCTGGTATCTGTCTCCTTCCTGACTCTGCCTACTCTCTCTATATATCTCTGTTCAGATTCCTGCCTGGCTCTATTCTGCCCTGCCATATGCCAAAGTAACTTCTTTATTAAACAATGGTATACTCACATCATACAGAGGGAAATCCCACATCATCTCCTGTTCTCTGTCTAAATAAAAAGGATGGTGCCAGGTGGTGGTGCATGCCTTTAATTCCAATACTCAGGAGACAGAGTCAGGTGGAGCTCTGTGAGTTCAAGACCAATCTGGTCTACAAGAGCTAGTTCAGCACAGGCTCCAAAGCTACTGAGGAACCCTGTCTCGAAAAAAACCAAAAAAAAAAAAAAACAACTTTAACATAGTAACATTACATATAATGAAACAGGTATCAAGCAAGAATTATAGTTAAAATATTTTTGTGAATCTAAAGTTTTATATCTAATTTATCTTTTATCATAACTAAGGAAAACCAGAACTATAACTGTCTTCAACTCCATCAAAGACTCCAGAAGAATATATTACCTAAGTAAACGGGAAATGCATTGTAAGCAACTTCCAAAACTCTAGAAATGACAGAAACATCTTGTTGCCTGGACAGTCACCCAAAGTTCTTCTGTAACATTGGGGCATCCAATCTTCAGCCTACAGGCCCATAGTATCCTGCAGACTTTTCCATGGAGAAGGAAATTTGAAAGACATTTACGCCTCTATTGGCAGTTTGTCAGACATTTTCTTCTGTGTTCTGCAGAATGTCTGGCAGTCTTTTTCATGATGCAGGAACCCTGAAGGACTGGTCACTTTCTTTAGTCAGGTTCAGTAATCATTTTTCTGTGGGTCCTTCATGTCCAGTTCATCAAACAGTCCAGGCAAGAGTAGTTTCTTGCCCAAATGGCTAGCCTTGTCACATTGAAGGCAAATTCCATGACAAGTTTCTTTGATGCCCATCAACCTCTCTGAACTAATTGGTGCTGCCAGAAACAGACATGTCTCACTGTTGAGAAACATCAAAGTTCTTAAAACATTTTAAATGCCATATTCTGTAGGTCTTTGAAGTGTTGAAGAGTAACTATCTAACTGAAATATATCTCTGTATATCTAGAAAACCTAATTAACATAATTAAAAGTTTGACTATTATAGATGGTTATCTATTAATCTGTAATTCTTACCTATACATTACATTTTTAAATGAGCTGTATAAACATAATATCTTTAACAAAAGTAGAAATAGACATATAACAAAACTGACCTTAAATTTGTATCAATAAATCAAAATCCATACTAATGCAAAGTATTCAGCTCTATATCATATCCCCCTTTAAATGAAAATGAAAACAAATATTTATAAAAAAATCATTTTGGGAATTTGGGCATTGTTTTTTTCTCCAAATTGCTTCCTACTGTTTGTTGTGCAATGTATTTTTAGGGTTCACAGAGACCTTTGAGGGGATTTTGTTTCATCAAACCACATTAGCCTGGAAGGAATCCACAGGGTTCTCATCTTCTCTGGAAACAAAAACATAACCTCTTTTTCAAGGCAACATATCCTTAGACCCAAATTTTGAAGTCAAGATACCTTTATGTTGGTTTAACTTAGCAGCTTCCAGAATCAAATGTCTCTCTGCAAACAAAAAATTCAGAGAAAACACCATAACACACACAATCCAGACTCTCTGTGTATTTTCCATCTTTACATGGCTTATTTTTCTTTACTCCTTTAATCTATGACTGTCTGTACTCTTATATTACTTTTACTGTCTCTTTAAAGACTTTGTTTTATTTTAAAAGCTGCTTTTTTTTTATAACTGTCTATACTCTTTTTTCTTCTCTCTCCCAAGCCTATGTACATTTTTAAAACACACTGTGACCCACTCAGAGGTTTGTTTTTTGTTGGAATCTGTCTTTCTTTATTGTGTATCACTAATCATTTTCTGACCAGAACCACCTTTTTTTTTTTAAATGCTAAGGGGACATGGTTAGGACCAACTCCATGACCCTGCCTGTTGTCTCTGCTCCATCCAACATGGTGGAGGTATGCTCACTGCCCCAGCTCCAGGGACACAGTGAGTCTATGTCACCATTAAGCAACTAGTAGCATGCTGCTCACAAACCCTATTCAAATGCAGGACCTCCGGAAAGAATCAGAGTCCATGCTGCCAGCATGAATCAGGAAGCCATCTCTTAAAGAAGCCATGCAGTTTTTGCTGCTAATGCTGAGTCAGGAAGCCTTCTCTTAAAGGAGCCACACTTCTGCTCATTGCCAGCAAACAGAGCCTATCTGAAAAAAATGTTACTAACAAGAAGCTCCAATTGACTCCTGTTTCTGTGAGTCTAGAAGCCCCCCATTTTCAGGCTTTCTTGGGTTTTATGTGGATGTATGTTGGGCATTATTTTGTAAATGGAGGCTGCTTGTTCATTTTCCAGCCACCCAGAACAGAATAATCACACAGAAACTATATTAATTACAACACTGCTTGCTCAATTAGCTCAGGCTTCTTATTAACTAACTCTAACAACTTAAATTAACCCATTTCTATGAATCTATGTATCACCACAAGGCTGTGGCCTACTGGTAAGTTTCCAGTGTCTGTCTCCTTTGGCAGCTACATGGCGTCTCCCTAATTCCACTTACTCTCTCTAAATATCTCTATTCGGATTTCCCCCTGGCTTTATTTTGCCCTGCCTTAGGCTGAAACAGCTTCTTTATTAGCCAATGGTAATAAAACATATTCACAGCCTATGGAGGGGAATCCCACACCATCTCCTTGCTCTGTATCATATCATTACTCAGTATTTACTGAGCAGCACAGAAAACATGGTATGGAAAATAAATGAGAATTTCACAAAATTATTTATTTGATGTGTATGGGTGTTTTGTCTGTCTGTGTGTCTGTGTATCATGTGCATGCCTGGTGCTTTCAGAACTGAAAGAGGGTGCCAGATTCCTTGGGACAGACATTACAGATGGTTGTGAGCCATCATGTGAATGGTAGGAGCAGAACTCAGCTCCTCTGGAAGAACAGCTAGTGCTCTTAATGGAACCATCTCTCCAGCCCCTGGAATGGGGAATTCTTTACAGAAATATTGACAGGACTTTACAAGGGGAGAAGTTACTTCACTGACCCAGAACAGCGCTCAGAACCTCACACAGATGTTAACAACCTGTAGCTGTACATTGCCTACAACATTTATGGATGGGATATTTGTTTCGTTTAAGGTTGTTTTGGGCTTGTGGGCTGCTTTCAGCAAATAATTATCACACACACACACACATGCACAAATACACACACATTATTCTGAGTCAGAGACAAGGAAGAGCATGTAATTGCTTTTGTTTTGTTTTGTTTTTCAAGACAGGGTTTCTCTGTGTAGCCCTGGCTGTCTTGGACTTGGAACTCACTCTATAGACCAGGCTGGCCTCAAACTCACAGAGATCCTCCTGTTTTTTCCTCCCAAGTGCTAGGATTAAAGGCGTGTGCCACAACCACCCAGAAAGAGCATGTTATTTGAGATTAAAGCCATGCTAGGGGTCACAGGAGAGGGTAAAAGGGGAGAAAGGGAAAGGAGTGGAGAAATATGTATAGCTCAATAAAAGAAGATTAAAGTCATGCATTTAGCATAGGTTGTAAAAGATGATTACATGGAGTCAGGGTTCTCAAGAGGAACAGAACTTAGAGAATGAAATATATATATAAATTATTAGAACAGCTTACAGGCTGTGGTTCAGCTATTCTAACAATGCTGTCTACCAACCAGAAGGTCGAAGAATCCACTAGTTGTTGAGTCCACAAGGTTGGATGTCTCAGCTGGTCTTCAGTATACTCTAGAATCCTGAAGAAGTGGGCTCTAAAGCCAGCAGAGGAATGGACTTAATAGTGAGAAAAAGTAAGCAAATAGGGAAGGTTCCTTCCTCCATGTCCTTTATACAGGCTGCCAGCAGAAGTTGTGGCCCAGATTAAAAGTGAATCTTCCCACCTCAAAAGATCTGGATTAAAACTGGGTCTTCTCACTTCAAATGATTTAATTCAGAAAAAAAAAAATCAGTCACAGGTGTGCCTAGCGACTTAGGGTTTTTTGGTTAATTCCAGATGTAGTCAAGTTGACAACCAAGAGCAGCCATCACACATGAGAAATCCCTTCACCCCATTCAAGGTTCAAACAAGCTGAAAGAAGAGGAAACAGAAGGAACATTGAGAGCTGGAGGTGGGGAGGGCTGTGAAGTGTTGTCTTCTGCACACGACATGAAGCTTTACTAATGCACTCACTGTAGCCGTGGTTGCCGGCACAACACCAAGGTTGTCAACATTCCAGTATGAGAAGGGCTCCAGAGGCCTGGCCCCTGCGTGGGGAGTGTGGTCGTTTTTCTCCAGTGGTGTAGCCACTGGCAAGTTGCTCATGCTTTGGTAAATAACTATACACTCTTGCTCATGCACCAACCCTAATTAAACTCAGTGTCTCATTATTATTATTTTGGGCTTTTTGTTGTTATTGCTTTTTAATTTTTGAGATGGGGTTTCTCTGTGTAGTCCTGGCTGTCCTGGAACTCACTCTGTAGACCAGGGTGGCCTCAGACTCACAGAGATCTGCCTGCCTCTGCCTCCTGAGTGCTGAGATTTAAGGTGTGTACCATCACCGCCATCACCACGGGGCTTATTACTCTTTTTTAAGACTTAAAAGTAGGAGTGGGATGGATGTGTTGGGAAGAAGATTCTAGAGAGAATGGAAAAGGATAAGAGCAAGGAATGGGGGCTACCTCTGATCAAAATATGCTATAGCTATGTATGAAATTGCCAAAGTGTAAATTAAAATATTAAAAAGAAATACAGGCTGAAGAGGCAGCTCACTTCTACAAAGACCTGGGTTCTGTTACCAGCATCCACATGGAGGCTCACAACTATCTATAGCTCTAGTTCCAGAGGATCTGTCACAGCCTCTGGCCTCTGCAGGCACCAGGCACACACATGGTACACAGACATATATGCAGGCAGAAAAGCCCATACACACAAAATACAATAAATAAACCTAAAAGAAGAAAGAAAAGTGGAAAAGAAAGGAAGAAAGATAAAAAAGAAAGGCTCTGTCTGTCCACAGTAAAATGCACCTCCGTTGAATGGTGTTGAATATTTCTATGCAAGCCTTAAGAATAATGCCCAAGATCCACAATCAGTAATATTGATAGAATTCTGGAATGAAAGGTCATTTTAAGATTTCTCATTAACCCCCCCCCTCTTCTGGAAAGCCAAGGTGGCCCTGCTGTCTGTGACAGGAACTAGTCACAGTGAGAGTTCTGACTCCACAGGTGTGGGGCAGAGCTCAGGACTATGCTTCTCTCGCTGGCTTGCAGGGGACGCTAGTGCTGGTGCGTTTTGAGTAGGGAGGACTGAGTAGACATTAAGTAGAAAGTGAATAATTCATTAACGAAAAGAGGGAAACAGAAACTCCAAGAGAAAACTGAAAAGTCAGGAGAAAACAGTCGCTTGGTAAAGGCTAAAAGTTCATAGTGCCAAGATTTCTGCTATAAATCTGCCTAGACGAGCTTTGCCTGGCCCTAAATTCGTGCTTAATTTATTTTTAGATTAATTCATCACCTTTATCTGTATGTTTGTTTGTGTGTGTGTGCGAGGGAGAATGTGTGTGTGAGAAAGAGAGAGAGAGAGAGAGAGAGTGTGTGTGTGTGTGTGTGTGAGGGGGAGAGAGAGAGAGAGAGAGAGAGAGAGAGAGAGAGAGAGAGAGCGAGAGAATGGAAGGGAAGAGAGAAAGAAAGAGAAAGAGAGTATTTCATAGTACATGTGTGAAGATCAGAGGACAAACTTACTTCCCACTTTATTTGAGACAGAATGTCTTGTTGACTTGGCTGGCCCACAAATGTCCAAGAATTTCCCCTGCCTTTTGTCTCCCTGTAGGAGCACAGAGGCCACAGATGCACACGCTATCACATTCAGCTTTTATGTGGATTCTGGGGGTTTGAACTCAGGCCTTTTCCACTTGTGCAGAAAGCCCTGCACCACGGAGCCATCTCCCTGCCCAGTGCTCTTCTCTGCCGTTTAGCAGTTGTGTCCTTTGTGCTGCCCTCCTGACCCATCCTGGGCACTCCTGTGTTCTACATTCACCACCACTTTACACTGTGGTGATATTTTGTTTGTGTTTTAACAAATAAAGCTGCCTGAAGATCAGAGTGCAGAGTTGATCCGCTAGAGGCCAAGGAGTGGTAGCACACACCTTTAATCCCAGGGAGACAGAGGCAGAGGGCCACCCTGGGGTACACAAGATTGAATCTGTCTAAAGAGAAACAGCTCACACAAAGGTGATCCCAGCACTTGGGAGTCCCACTCCTTTAATCCCAGGACTAGGGAGGTGGAGACAGGAGCAATATGGCTGGGTGGAGAGAGGAATATAAGATGGGAGGAGACAGACGCTCATTGCAGTCTGAGGTTTGGTGGAGACAGTTGTAATCTGAGGATGCAGTCTGAGGACAGGATCGCCCCTTCGGTCTGAGCACTGGCAAAGGTAAAGGGTCTCTCTAGTGGCTGCTGCTCTGCTTCTCTGATCCTTCAGCTTTCACCCCAATATCTGCCTCCAGGTTTTATTTATTAAGACCAATTAGAATTCGTGCTATATTAGACGAATCCTCAGAGTTCTTGGGAGATCGGCACCTTCGTCAGGCATCTGTTCTAAGTGTTTAGGAAGTTGTAATGGGTTGGACAGAGGGAAAGAGAACAGGAATGGGGGTTTGCATGGAGAATTCTGGGCAGGAGGGTGGTGGCCCAGATCAACATCTCAAACAAGAGCTATGACATATGGTTTGACATCGGCCAGCCACAGTAAGTAAGATCAGAGTTGAGAATCTAAAGTCATTGATTCTGTGCTTTGGTGTCAGCAAAGAGAAGAAAAAGCAGACTAAAGAGAGGTTATCCTTGGCTCACCTGGGTGGAACAGGGAAGACAACAAAGATAATCAGAGCGTCGCAGACCACTTAGTGCCAAGTTCTGAGACACAGTTCTCAATGGAATGTGCTATGGAGGACATTCTTGCTGCTCAGCTGGGACCTCTGGTCGCATCTCCAGCTCACCCTCGAGTTGCCACTGAAAGTCCACATCAGCCAACGACTACATCAAGCCTCCCAGAGGCTCAGATCCTTTCTCACACAAACCCCCTTTTCATTTGTCCTCCTGCTGGGTTCCTTTCCGGCTAAAACAGAAAGGTTCGGTGGGAACAGAAGTGGCATACACTAACTAGACACCTGATGAGAACATTTCTGTTGGGCTGGGATGTAGGAGGGGGGAGCTCTGTGGTAGAGCACTGTCTAGTCATGTGTGAGGATCTGGTTCCATCCGTAGCACCAAGGGGAAAAAATCTAAACCGAAAGGAAAAGATCCTGTTTGCCAAAACTTGTCAAAGGAATCAGCTCATGTTCCGATGGAGAGAGAGGGAGCAGGATGAAGAAAGGCGCGATTGCTCAGCCTGCTGCAGATCTCCCCACCATGGGACAGACACAGAGAAGGGCCGTCTGGAGAGGTAGGGCAGCAATACTGCAGGCTTTGCTCCTCCGTCTTTTTTTTTTTTTAAAGAGCTTCCTGTGAGCTTCCTACCCAAAGGGACCAACCAATAGTTGGTTGAACAAGGGCTCATCACTGCTGCTCATTGATCAATGCTTAGACATAGGAGAGGCCTTGGGTGGCTGTGGAGGGTAGGAGAGGCAGAAGAAAGACCGCAGCACTCTTTCTGTGAGCCGGCTGAGACTGTCCATTTCTTCATCATTTTCTATAGAAACGGCTCTATCTCTTAAGGAAACACATGGAAATGAAGGATTCAGCCAGCAAGCCTTGTATGACTGATCTTCTCAGACAAGGAACTTGGTGCTGGGACTATTAAGGAAGTCAGGGGTCAGGGGAATGGTATGCAAACATGTGCCAGCCTGTGAGTGCCTGTCTGAGGGCATGTCTGCTGATCTGTTGGGGGCGGGGGGACGCTCAAGGCTCTAACAGCCCAGCAATGGTTGATGATGGTGGTGACGCTGGTGGTGGTGGTGGCTAGTATCGCACAGGTCTTCCTATAGGGCATTTCTAGAGAGGTTTTACAAACATTAAATAAATTTTCACAGCAGCACTGTGAGAAGAAAGGGTAACAAACTCTGCTTTGCAGACCAGGAAATCAAAGGGCCCCTTGGTTGAGTAACTTGATCACATTCATATATCCAGTCCTAGGCAGAGCCTGGCTTTGACGTCTGGTTGTCTGGTGCCAGCATTTACTTCCTTAACCAGTGTAGTCTTCCACATAGATGGAAGAGTTAGCTAAATGCTCAGTAGGAATAGCCCCCCACCCCAAGTTGACCTCTGAGCTTATTTATCAGATACAGAATATAAGCTTGTGTCTTGGGGAATCCACAGAATGATCTTATTATTTATCCCCACTTCACAACGAAGAGACGCAAGGTTAGGAAAGTAAATCAGCTCGCCCGCACCTGGGCCTGGCACATGGCCAGAACTAGACTTAGGCAGGGCGGCAAAGCTCACATGTGTGTCTGGTGCCCCACCCCAAAGGAGAGAATGACTAACTTTCTCTTTCAGGTTCTCCCCTGAAGTCACCAAACAATTCAGCCTAACGCCCCTTAGCCAGAAGTTTTATTCTCTTTATATCCCACAAGTTTACTTAGCCTGGATCACAAGAATCCGGGTCTCCTGTTCGTGCAGCCATACTGTGATCTCATCTCTAAAACACTGCCTCAGGGTGTAGCCTATGCTCTACACATCTTTTGAACGCTGGCTTGGAGTGTATATAGGCAGCAGGGGCAGGCAGGCGGGGTCATTTCGGTTGCTTTGCTGTGTGTGTTGGGGGGGGTGGGTGAGACAGCACAGCTAATGCCCAGGGAAGGTAAGAGGACCCTGAACTCACTTTCTCAGCATGCTACAATTTTATTCAACTTGCAAATGAAACTGCACTTTGCTCCTCTCTTGTAAAGTGTCTGATAGGAACTTTGTGAATGAGCATTAAAGTGAGGAATGATAAGACTGAATGTTCTAGAAAGATGATTTATGGATGCTTTGGCTCATTCTCCCTCTCAGATTTATAAGACTTGAAAGCCAGCCAGGCACTAAATTGTCTCTGCACTCTAACCCTCAGATCGTTCTCCTGCCCAATGACGATTATTGGTCTCAAAGATGGATATGAAGGCAAAACAAACAACCAGTCAGCATGACCAAGAGATGGCACGATCCCCAGCATTTCCTTCATAGGCACATGGCCCTCTCATTCTTTTCTTCCTTCAACCCCTACTTGCTCCCTCCCCTGTGCTCCAATTCAGTTTTATAAAGAAGGAAGGGAAAATGTAGCTACTTTTCTTGTCATGGGAGACTTAGCAGCAACCGTCTGTGTTCTCTGTTCAGGGCCTGGAGTACCTTAGCCCTCTGTTCTCTTTTCTCTCTTTTCCCTCTCCTCTTCCCTGTCCTCTCCCCTCCCTTATTCCTCTCTCCTCCTCTTCCTCTCTCTCTTTTTCTCGATATCCTTGTAAATGCTAAGCAAGTGCTTTAGCCCTGGCTTCTTGTGTTCTTTTCATTATACTATTTTAATAAATAATATGGGATGGGGATTGGAGATGGCTCCATGGTTAGGAAGACTTGCTGTTCTTGCAGAGGACATGGGTTTGGTTCCTAGCATCCATATGCCAACTGTCTGTAACTTCAGTTCCAGGGGAGACAGCTCTCTCTTCTGGCCTCCAAAGGCACCAGATAAACACTCACATACATGAAAATAAAAAAGAGGAGATTCACTTTTTTTCTATTAGGCTTTTCAATCCTCCAAATTTGCCAAACCAGAAAGATGAGACTCGTAAAACTGCCTCCTCTACTTTCGCCTGTTCACCTCACAAACTCTAGTCACGTTTCTGGAAGAAATTATCTCAGCGACTGCTACATGTTTTGCAAATACCCATTGGATACACATTGATGATGCAAAGATTTGAAGGATCATTTTAAGAGCACGGAATAGTGGACACTATGAGTCCCTGCCTGTACCCCTTTAGAACCATGGCTAGCCTTGCTGCAGATATTGAGGTCCCATTTCCTACCTTCTTATGGAAGTAACCCACGCTGAGAAAGCCACTTTGCCCAGATCCCTCTCCCTGGGCAGCCTTCACCTGAGGTGATGTGGGAGTAAGCTGTGTGCCCCTTCTCTGTGGTGGTTGTGGCAGCCTCATAGCTCCCCACGGCACTGGTCAAGGGCTTTGGTGGGTCATATCTGAATCCAGAGTTTCCCTCTTCCTGAGGCTTACTTTCTTCCTTTCTTTACTCAAGTTTGGATCTCGAGACCACTTGCTCATAGACTTATGCTCACTTTATCTTGCTTCAGAATCTGTTTCCTGGGGAACTCAACCTGTGCCAGGACCTAATTGGTTGATTCTTTTCAAAAGTCTGCAGTCGGTTAGACCAAGGCTTTCTTTCTGTCATTTAGCAGGTGTGAGTCATGTCTTTATGTTTCCTGTAGGGTCGGAATGTTCACCATTGTAGATGTTAAATTAGCATAGAAGAACAGATTCAACATAATGCCCATCAAAATCCCAACAAAATTCTTCAAAGACCTCGAAAGAACAATACTCAACTTCATTTGGAAAAGCAAAAGACCCAGGATAGCCAAAACAATCCTGGGCAACAAAAGAACATCTGGAGGCATCACAATCCCTGACTTCAAACTATACTACAGAGCTACAGTACTGAAAACAGCCTCGTATTGGCATAAGAACAGACAGGAGGATCAGTGGAACCGAATAGAAGACCCAGATATCAATCCACACATCTTCAAACACCTGGTATTTGATAAAGAAGCAAAAAATATCAAATGGAAAAAAGAAAGCATATTCAACAAGTGGTGCTGGCATAAATGGATATCAACATGTAGAAAAATGAAAGTAGACCCCTATCTATCACCATGTACAAAACTCAAGTCCAAATGGATCAAAGACCTCAACATAGAGCCAGCCACACTGAACCTTATAGAAGAGAAAGTGGGAAGTACGCTTGAACGCATTGGCACAGGGAACCACTTCCTAAATAGAACCCCAGCAGCACAGACACTGAGAGAAACAATTAATAAATGGGACCTCCTGAAACTGAAAAGCTTCTGTAAAGCAAAGGACATGGTCAACAAGATAAAACAACAGCCTACAGAATGGGAAAAGATCTTCACTAACCCCACATCAGACAGAGGTCTGATCT
>PVIU01033270.1:0-12567 GCA_004026605.1 Ondatra zibethicus
GAAATGTTCAACATCCTTAGCCATCAGAGAAATGTAAATCAAAACAACTCTGAGATTCCACCTTACACCTGTAAGAATGGCCAAGATCAAAAACACTGATGACAACTTATGCTGGAAAGGATGTGGGGAAAAGAAAACACTCCTGCATTGCTGGTGGGAGTGTAAGCTGGTACAGCCACTGCTTTGGCAATCAGTATGGCAATTTCTCAGATAATTAGGAAACACCATTCCTCAAGACCCAGCAATACCACTTTAGGGTATATACCTAAAGGATGCTCAATCATACCACAAGGACCACAAGGACTTGTGCTCAACTATGTTCATAGCAGCATTATTTGTCATATCCAGAACTTGTAAACAACCTAAATGCCTCTTGATCAAAGAATAGATAAAGAAAATGTGGTACATTTACACAATGAAGTACTACATAGCAGAAAAAATAATAATGAGATCTTGAAATTTGCAGGCAAATGATGGATCTAGAAAGCATCATGTTGAGTGAGGTAACCCAGACCCAGAAAGACAAATAAAATATGTACTCACTCATAAGTGGCTTTTAGACATAAAGCAAAGAAGAATCAGCCTACAATTCACAATCCAAGAGAACACAGACAACAAAGAAGACCTTAAGAAAGACATACATGGATCTAATTTACATGAGAAGTAAAAAAAGACAAGATCTCCTGAATAATTTGGGAGCGGGGGGGGGCGGTGATGAGAGAAGCTAGAAGGGGAGGTAGGAGGAAGGGAGGGGAGCAGAGAAAAATATATAGCTTAATAAAAAACCATAAAAAAGAATAAAGAAGGAAAACATATAAAAAGGTGAAAATCCACACATACAGCTATCCTGTAACTATTCACATTGACTCTCACCTGGTCCTCTCTGTTAAGTCTATGGATAGTCAAAAGTCCTGCGCAGAATGAGCATTTATTGGATGAATATGTGATACTGTGACAATCTCATTAGGGCCTGTGGGAGGCTCCTGCCCAGCCCATGGATGGTTTTAAAGAGCAGAGTTCCTGGGTGACAGGCAGCCATGCTCAGCAATGAATCTTGGACTGGGGGAGGTCGGAGGAAACTCTCGCTGGGACCTGGCTGTTAGTACCTCTGCACTCTCCTGGAAATGGACTGTCTCAGTCCTGGCACAGATCATTTCTCCTGGGAAGCAGGGTGAGCCCCATTTCTGATAAGATGTTGAAGCACAGCACCTTCTTCTCCCTCTTGCCCTGACAAATGATAACACAGGCCCTGTGCCTGCATTTTTCCTTTTCTGCTGTCCTTTGAAATGATGGAACCCAGATGTCTAACTGTGCTGGCTGAGAAGTAAAGAGGAAAGGAAGGAAGGACAAAACAAACAAAGGAGGGAGGGGTGGAGGAATGGAGGTTGGAAAGACAGAAAGAGAGAAAGAAAGAAAGAGAGAAATAAAGCTAACCTTAGAAAATAGCATGCAGCAGTATTGCTTTGGGTTGAGTCAATCATTTGTCCCATACTCGCTCCACTAACATGCTACTGTACATACTCTTCACATCTTGTTCTACATTGTCTTACATTTAATGTTGTCATTCATATTTTCTTCTCACTCTGAATATTTCCATGAACAATAAATCCACTTCTATAAGTATTGAATAATTCTATTGTCATAATAATAAAAAGCACCTTATCGTCAAAAAAAAAAAGATGTTGAAGGACAGGTTCTCCCTGTTGCTTGAAGTCACAGAATGAGAAATGGGTTTTGACTGTGAGTTCAGAGTTGCCACTTGCTCGTGGGGCACATGAGTGCACATTAGAAGGAGCATTAGCCCATTTTAGGGAGACTTCAGCATGTCTCTAGATGACTACTTTTGTGTAGTGCAGAACTTGAACAAATGTACGCTGTGGCTCTGCCCAGACCTGAATGCTAGTCCTGTGCTCTCCCAGGAATCCTGGGCCACTTTCTGCTGGGTGGGAGCAGCAGAAAGCCTGATTTCACCCCTCTGTTGCTCCCTGCAGACAATTTTTCTATTTGGGTGAGCAGATGAGAACCATAGAATCAGAGGGCAACTGAATCACCCCTTATTCTGCAGAGTTGGAAACTGACAACCAGGAGGGGGCAGTGATAGCCCAGCACACATTCTGAGTCCTAAAGAATGGTCAGCTCAGGGAGACCTGGTCCTGTCAAGGCCTCAGGCTCTCTGTCCGTACCCTGGGTCCTTATCTGGTAGCACTGTCATCCAGGTTGTGTGCAGTTCCTATGATGGGATATGAAACTTTTTCTTTCTGTGATGCTGACAGTTTGGTTGGTGTCTCCTCATCCTTAGCAGTCATCCCAGTATTTTCTCCAGACACCTGGCAGGAAATTTGACAAATGGCTTCTTTCTAGCGGGTTTTATCCCAGGGGCACAGCCACCTTCAGGGATTGGAGGAAAGTGTTATTTCCCAGGGCATCTCCTTTCTCTGCCCCCTAGCTGGTACTCTGTGTTCCAGCACAGATAGATCATTCTTTAAGGACTCAGTCCTGGGTCACCAGAGCTGCTGGTGAGTGACATGCTCAGAATGTCTGACCACTGGGTTATTCAGCCAGAGCTGACGCAGGCTGCACAGACCTGAGCTAGATGTGGGGGGGGGGCTGGGGGGTCCTGAGGATGGGTTGGGGCACAGAATCATATATAATATGGTTCCCACAGTTGTCAAGTGGTTCTCCAGCTTTCTGCCTATGCCAGCCTACTTGGTGCTTACACCTACCTACCTTCCCTGGATCTTGTTGGAGCCCCAAGATTGGAACAGGAACAGGTCCCAGCACTCTAGATGCCTATGTTCCCATTCTCTAATTGAATCATAATTCCAGCCACAAACTTCTTTAGGGGAGGGTGATCCTCCTCTTCCCTTTACCTTTTCAACCCATGCCCTGCTGGTGACCTGGGTTTATGGGAGCACATATCTCTTCCACAACTGCAGCCGCCTTATCACTATGAAATTACACCAACCTGCCCTGTAATAGGCAGGAAAATTTGGCTCTGATGTTTTTATAGCCCCTTCACACTCTGCCAATACCTGCTCAGGAACCTGGCTTCTAAGGAACTCCCTGTCTGCTCAGAAGGCAGAGGTGAGTAGGACATTGGCAGGGACCAGGTCCCACGGGCCTGTGGGAATAATCCAGGAGTGTGCTGCTTGCTTCCTTATATCCAGAAGGAGTGAGTCATCACCTGTTTTGAGTCCTTAGTCCAGCCTGTAGGAACAACACCAGACTTTCCAGGCAGACAGAGAAGGAAGGATTTCCCAGTCATTGCACAGTGGTGCCCATCCCTGCCTTATCCAGCCTGTATGAGGGTACAGATACTGCCTCCATGATGCTCTTTCATAGCATTTTGGTGCCCCCATCTGGGCTACCAGGCTGGAGGAGGGAGGGGCTGACCGCACTGGGATCCTCAGCCTTGCTGTTTAGTTCAGCAGATTTCTAGATTTGGTTCCAGACCTGCAGGGATCTCACTCTGGGCCTGCTTATTTGTATAGCTCAGAGCAATTGCTCAGTATCTCTATGTCTCAGCAAGGTGGTCTGTGGTCACCAGACCCAAACCTCTTACCACACCAGGAACCAATGAGCTGAGTTTTGCTATATATTCTTGCAACGTTTTCTACACTTGTATCTTGTGACTTAGAACATTCTGGAAGAGAGGAGTTGGTGGTTCTTATTAGCTCTTGTGATATTGGACCTGCTTTTACCTCTGTTTAATTAGAATGTTAGGGGTAGGTGAAAAATCTATATACCATATTCTCCTTTAGCAGTTGTGACTTCAATCTCTCTGTGTGTATTGTGTGCAAGTATACATGTATGCATACATCCATGTGGAAGCCAGAGGACATTTTCAAGTGTTATTACTTGGGCACAATTCATACTGTTTTTGAGATGGGATCTTTCACTGACCCGGAACTTTCCAAGTTGGCTAGGCTGACTGGCCAGTAAGTCCTAGGGACCCATTTCTCTTGGCTTCCCTGGTGCCGGGATTGCAAGTACACACTTGCCAGGTTGTTTTACATGGGTTTGGGGCATGGAACTCAGTTCCTCATGCTTGAGAGGCAAGCAGTTTACCCACTGGGCCATCTCTTCAGCCTTCATTAAATTTTCTTGAAGGTAATAATGCAAATGGGTCTCTGGACCCTGGTGGTTTGGCCTTTGTGTGCTAGATGTATCTTTTCCCTGTTAGTTATTGCAAAACTCAGATTCAAATGAATGACATCTTTGAGGCCAGTGGCTGAGACTTGAGTCTACCGTTACAAGCCAGACCTGGACTCTATTTCTTTATTTTCTCTTTGTTAAATTTATTATCTTATGATATCAGGGATTGAACCCAGGACCTTGCCTTTGCTAGCAGTCATCCTACGTCTGAGCTACAGCACCAGTCAATTTTATTATCTACTTGCTTGTTTCTAGATGTTTTATCTCAGTGTCTCACATGTATCTTGGTACACTGCCTCCAGTTCTTTGTGGAACAAGGCATAACATCCATTACGTTTAATTTAAATGTGTCAGTTTAATTGAGAGCAAAGTTGCACCATGCCATAGAGGGGACCTAGAGGTGCAAGAGTTTTGACTGCTTCAGAGGCTGACAGTTGAATTTACAAATGAATATGTGTGAATCCTGAACTGAACCTGAGCTGTGGGTGAAGGTGTTGTAGTGACCTAGGGTGACCTCTAGGCTTCTGGATCCCCTGAGAGCATCTTCTATTTCTGTTTGGGAGTTTCTCCATCAAGGAGTCTGGAGAACCACATGAAAGGTCTTCTTGGGAGACCTTTCAGGCCTGTGGACTACATCAGTTCTGGGTGAGTTTTCCTGTGGGAAGCGGCAAGACTTAGGCACACCCTCGTGCTCTGGACCTGTCTTTTTAAGCACCCGAACCCTTAAGTTTTGGGTGTCAGTCATATTACAGGCAGCAGAGCTCTAGAGTACTAGGGAGGAAGTATAACATGGGCCAAAGACATAAAGGGAGTTTGTTCTTGAATCCTGGCTCCTCTTTCCTGTTGCTATGATAGAACAGATAAAACATTTATTTAGTATAGTTCTGAAGCCTAGGTCCAAGGTCTAGAAGACACATCTATGGAAAATGATCATATTCCCAGAAGGGTACGATAGTGGGTGGGAGCAAGAGGATGGCGGGAACTCATTTTATACCAAACTCAGTCTTGTGATGAGAATCCCATTCTCATGATGGCTGGCTCATTCTTACTATGGCTACACCACTCTCTTGATTACAAGCCCACTTTTGTAATAGCTAGCCTACTCTCTTGATAGCTAACCCATTTTCTTAGTGACTAGGCTACTCTTATGATGGCCTTTCCATTCTTTTGATGACTGGTCCACTTCCCAAATAAAATTGCTCCGTGAAGGAAGGCAGAGCCCTCATGACCTAGTCACCTCTGCTTACATTTTTGTGTTGGGCTTGAGTTTACAACATAATAACTTTGGGGGGGGGCGCATTCAGCTCTTTGCTGCCTGGCACTCCACTTACATCAGCTTATGTCTGCCTCCTACTTTAGCACTCCTTCTTCCCCGTTATTTTTCTCTCTTGAGTGTTTAAAATGAACTTAGATCCTACCCATGTTTAAAAACTCATCAGCCACTGTCCCTTGTCTGTCTCCTCCCTAAGCATGTAACTTTTAGAAGTGGCTTGTATTACCTCAAGAGCTGGGATGGCCATCATGAGATTAGAATAGTCTTCGAGAGACTGGACTAGCCACCAGAGACTGAGTTTGGCATAAAATGGATTCCCTACTGTGCTCCCATTTCTCATCCTTTCTGGCCTCCCTCACCTCACTCCCATTGGTATTCTCGTTACTTTGTCCAGCAAACATCTCTCACTGTGATCACAATGTTCTCTAGGTTGTTAAACCCACAGATACTTTCCAGACTTTTCTTTTATAAAAACCCTTCTCTTTATTTCACACAAGTATCCCAACTCTCCTGTTCACTCTCTGGAATTTTGTCCTCTGACCATACACAGGTCGAATAAAGTAAAATGGAAAGGCAGAAAAAATTAAGAAGGCATGACAATGCAAAGGAGCCAGACCCTTACTCCATCCTGAGTCTGGTTGAAACCTCTTGCCAGCTGAGAATCAAGAATTCCAGCACAGAGGATGGTGGGGTAAAGGGAACACTCTTCCATTGCTGATGGGAGTGCAAACTGGAACAGCCCCTTTGGATATAAGTATGGTGATTTCTCAGAAAATTAGGAAACAACCTTCCTCAAGACCCAGCACTACCACTTTTGGGTGTATATCCAAAGGATGCTCAATCATGCCACAAGGACTTGTGCTCAACTACGTTCATTGCAGCGTTGTTTGCCATACCCAGAACCTGGAACAACCTAAATGCCTGTCAATCAAAGAGTGGATAAGGAAAATGTGGTATATTTACACAATGGAGTACTATACAGTAGAAAAAATAATAACAACTTGAGATTTTTAGGCAAATGGATGGATCTAGAAAACATCATATTGAGTGAGATAACCTAGACCCAGAAAGACAAATACAATATGTATTCACTCATAAGTGGCTTTTAGACATAAAACAGAGAAGAATCATCCTACAATTCACAATCCCAGAGAACCTAGACAACAAAGAGGACCCCAAGAAAAACAAACATGAATCTAATCTACCTGGGAAGTAGAAAAAAGCAAGATCTCCTGAGTAAATTGGGTGCATGGGGACCATGGGAGAGGGTAGAAGGGGAGGGGAGAGGAAAAAAATATATAGATCAATAAAAACAATAAAAAAAGAATTCCATCATAATTAACATTTGATATGAAGGCTGTTGACACAAAGCCGGTGTTCCTTTTATATAGAGATATTATCAGTGAGAATGTTAAAATAGCAATAAACCAGGTTTCAGGCCTGAGTGAGTATGACCTTGACTATGGCTTTGTTCCTTCCAGAGATATTTTCTAAGAATCCTACAGACTGTCAGTTTTGTTGACAGTGAAAATACCCTAGCTTTCCCTTAAACTCTTGTCATTAGAGTGTTACCTTATCATATATAATCCTGTCTGTGCACCACAAGAGTCATTTAAATTCCTTGGCAACCCTTTAAAGAGAACTTCAAACTCCAGCAAAATCCTGTACATGGTCATTGCAATACAACGAAACACGATTTTTTAAAGACACTCATACCCACATGCCTCTGTTTCTATAAGCCCCAGTGCTTAAATCTATATTAAAAACAAACAAACAACCCTTTAATAAACTCCAACTCTGCTCCACACTGGTTTGTCCATTATCCAGGTAAGGACAGGGTAGGAAATCCAGGTGTGTGTGTGTGTGTGTGTGTGTGTGTGTGTGTGTGTGGTGTGTTCAGGTGTCATCCTTAGGGGCTATCCACATTGTTTGAGACAGGGTCTCTTACTGTCCTGGATCTCGCCAAGCAGGCAAGGTTGACTGGCTAATAAACTCCAGGGATCTTGCCTTGTTTGCCTCTTCAGCTCTGGGATTGCAAACACATGCCACCATGCTCTGATATTTACGTGTGTGCTGGGAATTTGGCAAGCTCTTTACCAACTGAGTTATTTACTCATTCTGTTTCCAGGCACTTCCTGCTAAATCTCCTCTCTTAGGTTAGCAGGCTAAGGTGGCTCCTGGGAACTTCAGTGCCCTCTGGGTGAGTCCTTGAAAGCTTCCTTTGATGTGGAAGACTGAGTTTACCTAGGGCAGCTTCTCTGCCTTTACAGCCTTTGCTTTCCAACAGATGTGCAAGTCTCTCATTCCCTATATCAAATCCCATCATAATTAGGACACGGAGAATGGTGTGTCAGCTTTCAGTAACTGTAACAGATGAGCAGATTATAGAGAGGAAAGTTTGTATGGTTCACGACTTCAAAAGTTCAGTCCTGTGGCCTTTGGCCAGTGGTAAGGTAATCCATCACAGCAGAAGTAGAGCCAAACCTCACAGCTGGGAAGTGTTAGATCAGAAAAGACTGCATACCCAACATTCCCTTCAAGGGTGCACTCCCTGGGAAGAGTGAGATCACCCCTAGGTGCCAAGCCTTAGAAGGTCTACAACTTCCAAGCAGAACCAAGATCCTTTGTCACATGGGCCTTTGGGGACAGTCCCGATCAAGTAGCTTCCATTTTCCTAAGAGATAGCAGACATACACACACACACACACACACACACACACACACACACACACACACACACACACACACACAGAGTATGTGAGGAGTATTAATATCTGTCTTTCCCCAAAACATAAACCCCTGAGAACAGAGCCATAATATCTCTGTGGCTGCAATCGCTGGAGATGAGGAATGAATGAAATAGGGTTTACACAAGATATTAATTTTAAAAAAATCAGTAGGCCTCCTTTTCACAGATGATAAATGGGCTGAGAAAGAAATCAGAGAAACATCACCCTTCACAATAGCCACAAATAGCATAAAATATCTCGGAGTAACTCTAACCAAGCAAGTGGAAGGCCTGTATGACAAGAATTTTAAATCTTTGAAGAAAGAAATTGAAGAAGACACCAGAATATGGAAAGATCTCTCATGTTCCTGGGTAGGTAGAATTAACATAGTAAAAATGGCAATCTTACCAAAAGCAATCTACAGATTCAAGGCAATACCCATCAAATCCCAGCCAAATTATTCACATTGTTTAAAAGAACAATACTCAACTTCATATGGAAAAACAAAACACCCAGATAGCCAAAACAATCCTGTACAACAAAGAAACTTCTGGAGGCATCACAATCCCTGACTACAAACTCTACTACAGAGCTACAGCACTGAAAACAGCCTGGTGTTGGCATAAAAACAGACAGGAGGGCCAATGGAACCAAATTGAAGACACGGATATCAACCCACACACCTACAAACACTGGATTTTTGACAAAGAAGCAAAAGATACAGAATGGAAAAAAGAAAACATATTCAACAAATGGTGCTGGCATAACTGGATATCAACATGTACAAGAATGACAATAGATCCATATCTAGCACCATGCACAAAACTCAAGTCCACATGGATCAAAGACCTTAGCATAAAACCAACCACACTGAACCTCATAGAAGAGAAAGTGGGAAGTACACTTGAACGCATTGGCACAGGAGACCACTTCCTAAAATATAACCGCAGTAGCACAGACACAGAGAGAAACAATTAATAAATGGGGGCTCTTGAAACTGTAAAGCAAAGGACACGGTCAACAAGACAAAGAGGCAGCCTGTGGAATGCGAAGAGATTTTCACTAAGTCCACATTGGACAGAGGTCTGATCTCTAAAATATATAAAGAACTCAAGAAATTGGCCATCAAAAGAACAAATAATCCAATAAAAAATGGTGTACATACCTAAACAGAAAACTCTCAACAGAGGAATCTAAAATGGCTGGGAAGTAGAAAAAGGCAAGATCTCCTGAGTAAACTGGGTACATGGGGACCATGGGAGAGGGTAGGAGGGGAGGGGATAAAAATATATAGCTCAATAAAAACAATTTTAAAAAAAAGAAATAGGATTTACACTCTCTTATTTAAGGGAGACTGAGCCATGCAAGGGGAGATGGCTCAGTCAGCAATGTGCCTGTTATACAAGCATGAGGACCTGAATGTGGCTGCTGGGCATGGTGGCATACCCCTTGTACCAAGAGGCAGAAGGCGAAGCATGCAGGGAGGGTGATGGGTGGATCTGTGGAATTTTTTAGACTGTCAGTTTAACCGGTGGAGGAATTGGGGGTTTTGGAAGAGACATTACAATCATGTACATACAGGCAGCACTAAGAGGATTTACTGAGTTAAGAAAAAGGGTGCATGAAGTTGGGAGGAAGAGTGATCTTGGAGAGAGGGGAGAGGGGAATGCAGGATGGATTGATCAAAACACGTTGTATGCATATATGAAATTCTCAAAAGATAATCAAGGTGGAGAGCCATAAAAGAAGATACCTGATGTCAGTGTCTGGTTTCAATCACATATCACACCCACCACACCACATACACACACACACACACACACACACACACACACGCACACGCACACGCACACATCCCACACCACACATATACACATATACATGTACCACACACACACACACACACACACTATGCATATGCACACACAGGCACCACACACACCCACACACACCATGTACACACACCCATCCATCCAGCCACCCACCATACCCCACATATATACACATATACCACACCACACACCATATATACCACAAACACCACATACACATACACCACATATATACACACACCACATTCTATACCACACATACACACACCACACCACAATATACATACACACCACAACATACACACATATATCCTACACACACACACACACACACACACACACACACACACATATATATATACACCACACACACACCACACATACACATGCACACACTACATCACAAATACACACACCAGAACACACACACATACACACCTCACACATATATGCACAAATACCACACATACATATAGCACATATATATACATACACCCACCACATACACCCCCCCCCACCCACGGCAGCCTCGTGTGTAGGCCACAATTTCCAGACAGAGCTACTGTCAACTTGTTTCTGAGCAGTTTTCCTTTGCCTGGAGAACACTAGAAATGGAGGAGAGTAACAAATTCTACAGAAGCAGCTTTTGTGGCCCCATTTCAGCTGTTCAGAGGGATGCAGACGTTGGGCGTTCACCAATGTGCCTGAGTTATTACCAACACTTTCCTGTTGACAAAATTATTTCTTACCCTTATGTTTTACAGGTAAAGCAATAAAAATTATTGTCAAGGGTGTTATTTCAATTTTTAACGACTAATAGAATGATGGTGTTTGATGGAGGATTGGCAACAGAATATACTCCCCACCACAGGCAGGACCTCTCTATTTATTACCTTTGGGCTTTATGGTTTCCATAGCAATAAAATTCATATTCGACCAGTTGATTACCATTTTAGTAGCTAATGGAATCACTGTTTTTGTTTTTAAACCTTAGAATACAATGTTGTCCCATCAACAATAATTTTTAATGTTTTTAAACCATTGGGTCTTTTTGTCTCTTACTCCATGATCTGAATTTATTGAAGGGGTTTGTGGGGGAATAAAATCCTTACAGAGACATTCAGGGAGTGGGCCTGGAGCTGGAGGATTAAGGAAAGTCTGAGAAACTGGACTCCGAGTCCAGACCTCAGGCTTTGGAGTCATCCAAATGCAAATGGGAATCCTGGTCTGCCTAGGTGCTCAGGTAAATTTCCTGACTGTTCTAAACTTCCATTTCCTTCTTTCAGAACTAATGGAAAATACTTCCCAATGCATGCTGGGGTGAGGACTCAAAATGAGGTGTTTGCAGCATGTGTGGGCAAATGCCTCATGCAGAGGCACTCAGGGCATTGATGGTTGTTGCTGTGTTTGTTGACTCTGACTTTTTCTCACAGAAATCCAAGTGCGTGCATGTGTGTTCATGTGTGTGAGAATGGGCACAACTGTGCCATGGTATATTTGTGGAGCTCAGAGAACAACCTGTGGGTGGTGCCACCCCAGGCATGTGGTCCTGTGTTATAAGCAAGCAAGCTGAGCAAGACATGGAGAAAAAGTCAGCAAACAGCTTCCTCCATGGTCTCTGTTTCTGTTCACACCTCCAGGTTCCTGCCTTGACTTCCTACTTTGGTTTCCCTCAGTAGTAGATATTAACCTGTAAGCTGTAATAAACCCTTTCCTCTCCTTCTGCCTTGTTTGAGACAGGGCCTCTTTTGTTATTTTTCTGTGGAGTGTGTCAAGCTAGCTTACCCATGAGTTTTGGTTTTTTAGTTTTTAATTGAGCTATACATTTTTCTCTGCTCCCCTCTCATTCTCTCCCCTCCTCTTCCACCCTCTCCTATGATCCCATGCACCCAATTTACTCGGGAGATCTTGTCTTTTTCTACTTCTCATGTAGATTCATGTATGTCTCTCTTAGGGTCCTCATTGTTGTCTAGGTTCTCAGGGATTGTGAGTTGTAGGCTGGTTTTCTTTGTTTTATGTCTAAAAACCACTTAAGAGCGAGTACATATGATATTTGTCTTTCTGAGTCTGGGTTACCTCACTCAATATGATGTTTTATAGATCCATCCATATGCCTGCAAATCTCAAGATGTCATTATTTTTTTCTGCCGTGTACTACTCCACTGTGTAAATGTACCACATTTTTCTTATCCTTTCTTTGGTTGAGGAGCATTTAGGTTGTTTACAAGTTCTGGATATGACAAATAATGCTGCTATGAACATAGTTGAGCACAAGTCCTTGTGGTCCTTGTGGTATGATTGAGCATCCTTTAGGTATATACCCTAAAGTGGTATTGCTGGGTCTTGAGGAATGGTGTTTCCTAATTTTCTGAGAAATTGCCATACTGATTGCCAAAGCAGTGGCTGTACCAGCTTACACTCCCACCAGCAATGCAGGAGTGTTTTCTTTTCCCCACATCCTTTCCAGCATAAGTTGTCATCAGTGTTTTTGATCTTGGCCATTCTTACAGGTGTAAGGTGGAATCTCAGAGTTGTTTTGATTTACATTTCTCTGATGGCTAAGGATGTTGAACATTTC
>PVIU01033271.1:0-12562 GCA_004026605.1 Ondatra zibethicus
TTTTTATTGATTTTATTGAGCTCTACATTTTTCTCTGCTCCCCTTCCTAATTCTCCCCTCCCCTTCAACCCTCTTGCAAGATCCCCATGCTCCCAATTTATTCAGCAGATCTTGTCTTTTTCTACTTCCCATGTAGTTTAGATTCATGTATAGGGTCCTCATTGTTGTCTAGGTTCTCTGGGATTGTTAAGTGTAGGCTGGTTTTCTTTATATTGAGTGAGGTAACCTAGACTTAGAAAAACAAATATCATACGTACTCACTCATAAGTGACTTTTAGACACTATTTAATTTTAAAACACCATTCTAAATATCATCCCCAAAGAAAGAAAACATTAATGGAGAATCTTAGGGCAGAAGTGTCACAGCCTTCTTATATGGTCTGTGCTTGCAGAATTTTAAAATTTGTGGATACAGCCAAGATTTGAGGAACAGAAATTTTTAACTAAGCACTAGGAAAGATTACAAAGAGCAAAATCATGTTCTTGTTTCCTTTGTCTTTCTATGAATCCAAGCAAATAAAATAAAAAAGAGGCCCTGATGTATTTTAGCTTTAGGGTGTGATAGGAATGACATGAAAGATTGGGGAGCAATGTCTACAACATGCTAAGATTCCAAGAATAGAAAGCAAGTGGTCTGAATTATGGATCAGCATCCATCAGGACCTCTCACAGGATCCAGGCACAGGGCCTGAGGAGAGGGAATCACTAGGCCTACTGAGCTCATGAGCACAGCAGGGCTGGGAAGGATCTGAAGCATCACACAGTTCCCTTCAGTGTTTGGCCTTTGGAGGTCAGACAGGTAGGTCAGTTTCAGAGCTGCAGTTGGCAGGGGTTTGCAAGTGAGTTGTGCAAGGCAGGCCAGGTTCCTGTTTCTGGAGTCTGAGCCAGGCCCAGGCATTCCATTCCGTTGTGAGTGTTTGCACTCGCGAACTTGCCTGCATCCTCGTTGCTAGGAGACAAAGAGGGCTTCTGCTCAAACTGAACCACGGAATGCCCTGGCAGGACTCTCCTGTGGCGCAGTTGCGATAACTTGTCTGTGTTTCTAAGTTTCAGTGTGGGGTTTGGGGGGAAGTGGGTGGCAAAGGGGGGCGGATAGCGAGGGCAGGAAGGGCCTTGGCGGCCCTGGGCCTGAACCATGCAGGAAGACACTGATTATGATGCCCAGGCACAAACACCGAGTGCTCCAGGGCAGGTACAATGGCATGCCCGCATCTGGGCCTTCTGCCTGGGCTATGGGTGCCTTGAGGTCCAAACCGAGCAATGTCCTAAATCCTTCATCCCGTATGTACCTGAGGAACAGTTCCAAAGGGCGGCCAGCACGGGTGATTTGTTTACAGTGGAGCGCTTGATCGCCTCCCGTACATATCATGTGGATAATCAAGACAGCAGGAGAAGGTGAGAGAGACTGTGCTGGGAGATGGGCAGGAGGGGCAGGGCCAGTCAGGCCATTCAGAGAGAAGCACCACCTTCCAGGGTTCCTTCCTAAGGGAGCAGAGAAGAAAGGCTTTGCTTCTGATTTCACTGAGTCTATTGGGTTTTCTGCCAGCCTTAGGTCCTTAAGCATCTGGAGTTTGCACACCTTGGAAAGGTCTTGCTTTTGGCCTTTGTCTAAGGGAAGCGAAACAGTTGGTTCTTGCATCCTTTTACATAGCCTCTTTTACAGCATTTTATCGGACATTTTAAAGTGATTTAGCTAGTAAGACTATATACATTTAATTTAATTTATTAAGTACATAGATAAAGACTTTTTAGACTTCTGTATATGAGTGTTTTGCTTGTATGCAATTTGTTTTACAACATGTGTGTCAGAGAGGGGCGTTGGAACCGCTGGAGTAATGAACGGATGTGAACTGCCAAGTTGGTGGTAAGAATCAAACCCACGTCCTCTATAAGAAAAGTTACAGTTCCTTACCATCAAGCCATCTCTATAGCCCTTACTATACATGTTTTTAATACTAAATTATATATTGCAGAAAATTGTATCATGAGATAGATTTTCCCATGACATCAACATTAAGGCTAAAGAAAGTTACTAAAAAACCTCACATCACTGTGACCCATGTTTGCTTAAGGATCTCCTGAGGAAATTTTGAACAGGAACAGTGACTATGTTCAGCTCTCCTCACTTGATGTGACGTGTGTGTGTGTGTGTGTGTGTGTGTGTGTGTGTGTTTGTGTGTCTTCAGATGTGAAGACTAGAGGCTGACCTTGTCTTTCCCTATTCCTTTTTATCTCACTAAAATTGTGTCTGAATGTGTGTGCGCGCATGCGTGAATACATGAGTGTATGTGAACACACACACACACACACACACATGCTTGCATACTTGGAGGTCAGAGACAGTATTTGGCAGTTAAGTTCTGCCACGTTGTGAATTCTGGGGACTGGACTCAGGTTATCCGGCCTCCTTGTGTTAACTTGCTGAGCCACCCTGTGGTCCCCACACCTCAGATTTTGAGACAGGTTCTCTCATTCACCCTCCTGCACATTGTATTTGATTTACTGTTCTGGAGTTACTGATTTATCTAGACTTGTAGGCAAGTGAGTAAACTCTGGGATCATCCTGTCTCCACAGCTGTAGAACTAGTGATTCATGGTGCTAGGGATTCTGAGTCCGGGTCCTCAGCATTACAGAACAAGTACCTTACCAAGTGAACCATTGGGTTAGCCCCTCTTTTGTTCTTATTTCATGCTAGGTTACCAAGGGGCATCAATGTCACACAACAGCAGTTTTTACATAGTCCATATGCTTCCTTGCTCATTAGTGTAGATCTGAGGGGTTCCTAAGTCTTTTAAGTTGGCTCTTCATAAAAATACAAGGTAGAAGAATAAATTAGTTTTCAAAACACTTTTGCTTTATTAGTGTTTTCTTTAAAGCACTGAATTTTCCCACTGTATTGATCCATTCTGTTTATTAATTCTACACAGACTACTTAGATATCTACTATACACCATACACATTCTACTGTCTCTCAAGAACCTCCCATCCCTGCATCTCTGGGATGAAGCCTACTTGATCATGGAGGATGATTCTTTATAATTTATTGAAAAACTATCTTTCCTCATTTTATATATCAATCCCAGTTCCCACTCCCATCCCTCCTCCTGCTCCCTCCACTTTCACCCTATCCTACCCCACCCTAAACACTCCTCAGAGAGTTCAGGGTTTCTTATGGAAGTCAACAAAGTCTAGCACACTGCTTTGAGGCAGGACCAAGGCCCTCCCCACTATATCTATGCTGAGCAAGGTATCCCTCCAAAGAGAATGGGTTCCAAAAAGCCAGCACAATCAGTAGGGACATAGCCTGCTCTCACTTCCAGTGACTCCACAGTCTGTCCCAGGCATATACCAGTCACCACATTCAGAGGGCATAGTTTGGTTCTATGCTGGTTCCCTGGTGAAATGCTGGAGTTTGTGAGCCCCTGTTAGCTCAAGTGATTTTTTTTTGATATGTTCTTGGATTAGTTTTGTCAGAATTTTATTGAGTATTTTTGCATCAATGTTCATAAAGGAGATTTGTCTGTAATTCTCTTTCTAGACTGCATGATATGTGGTGTGTGTATTAACGTAACCGTCACCTCATAAAAAGAGTTTAACAATGCTCCTCCAGTTTCTCTTGTCCAGAATAATTTGAGGAGTATTGGTATTAGCTCTTCTTTGAAATTCTAGTTGAATTCTGCGCTGAAACCATCTGGCCCTAGGTTTTTTTTTGTTTTGGTTGGCAGTCTTTTGATGACTGCTTGTATTTCTGTAGGGGTAATAAGGCTCTTTAAAGTTTTATGGGGGCTGGATTTAATTTTACTTTTAATAAAATTAAAATTTTGTGCATTTCTTTTAGATTTTCCAATTTTGTGGAGTACAGGCTCTTATGACCTAATACGTCTCTGGGTTTCCTCGGTGTCTGAAATAATGACCCTCTTTTCATTATTGATTTTGTTAGTTTGGATATTCTCTCTGCCTTTTGGTTATTTTGGAGAAGGATTTGTCTCTCTGGTTGATTTTCTTAAAGAATCAACTCTTTGCTTCTTTGATTAATTGGTTTGTTCTCTTGCTTACTATTTTATTGACTTCAACCTGGAGTTTGATTATTTCCTGCAATCCTGCTCTTCTTAGGTTAGCTTGTTTCTTTTTGTTCTAGAGCTTTCAGGTGTGCTTTATGTTACTAGTGTGAGATTTCTTCAAATTCTTTATGTAGGCACTTAGTGCTATGAACTTTCCTCTTAGCACTGTTTTCACAGTGTCCCACAAGTCTGATTATTTTGTACATTCATTTTCATTGAATTCTAGGAAATCTTTAATTTCTTTCTTATTTCTTCCTTGACCCAGTGGTGGGTGATTCAGTTGAGCATTGTTCATTTCTATGAGTTTGTAGAATATCTGTAATTGGTGTTGTTGATTTCTAATAACAATCCATGGTGATCTGATAAGATAACAGGGTGTTATTCCATTTTTTGCATCTGTTGATATTTGCTCTGTGACCCAGTGTGTGGTCAATTTTAGAGAAAGTTCCATGAGTTACTGAGAGGAAGGTATAATCTTTCGTTTTCGGGTGAAATCTTCTGTAGATAATTGTTTACCCCATTTGAGTGATAAAATCTGTTATTTCCCTTAATCTTCTGTTAAGTTGTTGTCTGGCAGCCTTGTCCACTGGTGAGAGTGGGGTGCTGAAGTCTGCCCCTATCCATGTTTATGGTTTGATGTGTGACTTAAACGTTAGTAATATTCTTTTACAAATGTGGGTGCACTTGTATTTGGGGCATAAATGTTCAGAATCGAGACTTCATCTTGATAGATTTTCTTCCTTTGACGAATATGAAATGTTTCTCCATCTTTTTTGACTAATTTTACTTTGAAGTTTGTTTTGTTAGATATTAGGATAGCTACACCATTTACTTCATAGGTCAATTTGATTAAAATATCTCTTCCCCAGGGTCTTGAAGAAAGTTCCTGTTTGCTAAAAAGGGGGACTCTATCTAGCAGGAAAACTTGTGGCCCTCTTTTTAACATACGACTGGTGCCCAATGTCAAGGTCAATGCTTTCTCAACCCCAGCTCATGTTGTTTCCATGGGGGTCATGTAAAAATGGGGGACAGACCACCAAAGTCTATTAAAAGAGAAGTAAACTTTATTTTGGGAAAAAAATTTAACTTTTTCTCAGAATTTAATTTTGGGAAAGAAATTTGAAAAAAATACATCTCCATGGGGTAAAAAGCTTATCATCTAGCAGAGACTATAGCCAAACTTGGACTTGTAAGGCTCTGGTCAAGGACGGTTTCTGAACTCCCCCCATTTTTATTGAATTTTATTGAGCACTACATTTTCCTCTGCTCTCCTCCCTGCCTCTCCCCTCCCCTTCAAACCTCTCGCAAGGTCCCCATGCTCCCAATTTACTCAGGAGATCTTGCTTTTTCTACTTCCCATGTAGATTAGATCTATGTAAGTCTCTCTTAGGGTCCTCATTGTTTTCTAGGTTCTCTGAAGTTGTGATTTGTGAGCTGGTATTCTTTGCTTTATGTTTAAAACTACTTATGAGTGAGTAAATGTGATAAGTGTCTTTCTGGGTCTGGGTCTGTGTTACCTCACTCAAAATGTTATTTCCTAGCTCCACCTATTGTCCTGTAAAATTCAAGATGTCGTTATTTTTTCTGCTGTGTAGTTCTCCATTGTGTAAATGTACCACATTTTCCTTATCCATGCTTCGGTTGAGGGGCATTTAGGTTGTTTCCAGGTTCTGGCTATGACAAACAAAGCTGCTATGAACATAGTTGAGCACATGTCCTTGTGGCATGATTGAGCATCCCTTGGATATATACCCAAAAGTGGTATTACTGGGTCTTGAGTAAGGCTGTTTCCTAATTTTCTGAGAAATCGCCACACTAACATCCAAAGGGGCTTTATCAGCCTGCATTCCCTCCAGCAGTGTAGGAAATACTCCTTTCTATAGCAAGAAGCAACAACCATTAGGAATAACAAAGGAACTTTTACAATCTCAAGGTAAAACTCAGATACAAATTAGCTATTGGTTTTTTGTTTGTTTTTGCAATTTCTATCAACAGAGTTTTTCAGTTGAACTAGTGTTTGTTTTTAGTCCATTGTTTTCCCCTGGTGCTCCCTGATGGTGTTTACCAAAGGGCCAGTTTCATGTAGCAGGGAAGGGTATAGAAAACTCACAACCCAAGAGTCAGGTTTACCCCATCACTTAAAGGTTGAGTGAGTTCACATCAATTGCTAGACATGAGTGGCTGGGGCGTTTATGGAAAAGCTGACCCTCAGTTTGCAGAGGCCTCTTCAGCCTTGCAGACAGAGCTATTGTTTGTAAAGCAAAGTAACCCACTGTTAATCTGTAAGCTGGTCAGAAAGCTGCTGACAGCTTGCTCTCATTCTCCTAGGCTTACAACTTTGTGTTTCTTTATTTCTACGTTCTGATTTCTGGAATCTACATTTCTATATTCTTATTCTTGGACTCTTCACTCACATGCCTCCTTTCTCCCATTTAATCCTGTGTGCAACTAAAGAGTTGAAAAGGTGTATTCCTTTTCAATAAGCACACTGGCAGCTATTCAACCTCCCATTAGAGCTTGTCTGTCTGCCTCCACCTCCTACCCCCACACTGACTTCACACATCCTCTTTAGAACCTGGACTCCCACTGAAGTAGCTCTCCATCATATGATATCATGAGTTGTAAGTGACATTCCCAGGTCAGAGATGTTGAAATGTGAGTAAAGTAACACTGGCCTGAAGCCCTACTTACAGGGAGGATGAATTGGGGAATTACAAATTTCAAGGCTAGCCTGGGAAATATAATTTAAGAAATGTAAGCTGATTTGAATGAAAATTTGCATGTGTGCAGTAGGTAGAATCCTGCTCTGTCTCTTCATTGAAATGCTGTCTTTGACAGCAGTAGGAAGAGTAATCATTATCATTATCCATGACCCACTGAGCTGCCAGGGGCTAGGAACACTTGCACATGCTTTGTGTAGACTGAATCCCCACAGTAGCACTTTGTAAGACAGCTGCTGGCTAATCCTTCTCACAGGGATGAGAAAATCAAGTTATGGAGCTCATCAAAAGCCCAAGACATAGCTATTAGAGTAGGATGTGAATCCAAGCTGAGTTAAACCTGCTGACTGTTGTGTTTTTGCTCAGACAGGCTGCTCTGATCAAGCATATAGCGCCTGATAGAGCACTTGCTTGAATGGAGCAGCCATGCACTATATCCCTAGTCCTGCAAATGAACAGTTGAGTAGAGAAAGAAAGAAAGAAGGAAATTCCAGGTGCTGCTCTTACTTTGGAAGGAAATGAATTACATGCTATCTAGTATTTACAATATAATGTACTTTGACATAGTATTCTGTGATTTCCTAAAATATCCTTTCAATTTATAGGACTTCTCTGCACTACGCATGTTTTTATAACCACACAGATGTGGTAAAACTGTTGATCCAAAAGAACTGCAATATTAATGTCCAGGATGACAAAGGATGCACACCCTTGATTAAGGTATCTATTGGCTAGCAGTTTTATTATGAAATAGATTAGGTCTTGTCCTTGCTTCGTTTCCATTGCTGTGATAAAACAATGACCAAAACCTATTGAGAGAAGCAAATATCTATTTGGTTTACATTTCCACATCACAGTCCACCATTGAGGAAGACCAAAGCAGGAGCTCAAAATAGGAACCTGAAGGTAAGGTCTGAAATAGAGACCAGGGGGAAGGCTGGTTTTCCATGGCTTGCTCAATGCGCTTTCTTGTACAACTCTGGAACCTTTTCCCAGCCATGCCAACCCCCAAATAATATGAGCCCCCACACCATTCTCCATCAAGAAAATGCTCAAAGCCTTGCCCACAGTGCAATCTGATAAAAGCAACCCTTCCAATAAGTTTCCCTTTCTTCAGCTTTCTGGAGTCTGTTTCAAAATGGCAAAACAAACTAACAAGCAAACAAACAACTCTCCCTTTCGAACAACAACCAAGTAGCACGGATCTAAATGCTTAGACTATTTAGGTCTGGTGGCACACCCTTGAAATTGTAATACTTGGAAAACCAAGGTAAGAAGATTGAATTTAGGCAAGTCTGGGGCATTTAAGAGACCCTGCCTTAAAAGCAAAGGATACTATGCATAACCTAAACAATTTGAGTCTTCTAAGTGTAACCATTCAATACAATTGTAGAAATGTTTACCTTGACTTCTTCGTCTATTTCCTTGTACAATACCCACAGGCGATAGAGCAGAACAACCTGGAATGTGTTTCGATATTAATGAACAATGGTGCTGACCCACACGTGAGAGATATCTGGGGGAATACAGCCCTTCACTATGCTGTCTATAATGGAAACAAAACCATTGTCAGTGAACTACTTGAGCACAACGCTGATATTAATGCCAAAACAGAGGTAAAGTTCTTTAACTTTATTCCAAACTTGCTTCCAACAGTTATACTAATATTCATTTTCAACATGCCAAAACTCAAGCATACTCACTGAATCTGTTAAGATGAAGACATTTTTCCACAAACATGGTTTTCATAGTTTTGGTAGTTAGTGAAAAAGAGCACAGCACAGCACATCTCACCTCACAATTGTGCTTTATTTTACAACTCAAAAATCATAAATTTAATCCCATACACACATCCCATACACACAAACAATAAAAACAAACAATTTTAAAAGATAAATGCTTTTAAAATAAACAGCTGTTACAGCAAGGAGGGTATTGGTGTGGTTTGTCTCTCAGAGATTAGGCAGGAGGTACAAATGAGAAGGACAGGGTAAGATATGTCAAAGGGAAGGACCCAGCTGCATGTGGGAACGGACAACAGGGAATGAAGGAAAATCTATCCCTTGTGATTTTTAACAGTGTGTAATTATGTCCACAAAATCCATGATAAATTTTCAGTTGATAAGCATGCAATTTTGTTTGTTTTTTATTTTCCATTCAAAAATTTACACTTCCTCCCCTTCTCCCATTTCCCTCCCGCTCCCCCACTAACCCTCCTCCCAACCCCTCCCTCCTTACAAGAGGGCTGGGTACCCTGCCCTGTGGGAAGTTCAAGGCCCTCCCCCCTCCATCCAGGCCTAGGTAGGTGTGCATCCAATTAGACTAGGGTCCCAAAAAGCCAATACATGCAGAAGAGACAGGTTCCAGTGCCATTGTCGATGGCTTCTCAGTTTGCCCCCATTGGCAGCCACATTCAGAGAGTCCGGTTTGATTACATGCTCGTTCAGTCCCATTCCAGCTGGATTTGGTGAGCTCCCATTAGATCAGGCACACTGTCTCAGTGGGTGGACCAACCACTCACGGTCCTGACTTCCTTGCTCATCTTCTCCCTCCTTCTGCTCTTCAACTGGATCTCGGGAGCTCAGTCCATTGTTCTGATGTGGTTGTGGGCCTCTGTCTCTATCTCCATCCATCGGACGAAATTTTTATGGTCATATTCATGATATTCATCAGTATGACTATGGGACAAGGCCAGTTCAGGCACCCTCTCCTCTGCTGCCCATGTACCTAGCTGGGGACATCCCCGTGGACACCTGGGATCCCCTCTAGAGCCAAGTCTCTTGCCAACCCTAAAATGGCTCCCTTAATGGAGATATCTTCTTCCCTGATCCAATATTTACCCTTCCAACATCTCCACCCTCCCCCTCCCACAAGCTCTCCCCAGTCCTTCCCTTCTCCCTTCTCCTTCCCCCTCTCCCCTTTCCCCAACCTCACCTCCACCCCTACCCCCACCCCCCGTGCTCCCAACTTTCACCCAGTGATTTTGTTTGCTTCCAATTTCCAGAAGGATCTATATATGTTTTTCTTTGGGTTCACCTTGCTATTTGGCTTCTCTAGGATGTGAACTATAGGCTTAATGTCCTTTGTTTATGGCTAGAGTCCACTAATATGTGAGTACATACCATATTCATCTTTGTCCACAGAATCCATGATAAATTTTCAGTTGATAAGCATGCAATTTTGTAAAATTTCCTTTTTCTTTCATAGAAAGGCTTCACACCATTCTCCCTTGCTGTTTCTGAGAAGAGATTGCAGATGGCAGAGTTTTTAAAAGACAAGGGAGCAAATGTGGACGCAATGACTGAGCCCAACAGGTACAGTTCTTTCTACCTACAGTCTCAGTGCTGTTCTGAGGGCAACAACTGCTGAAGTCAGGAATATGAAATGATGGGAAGGTTGGCTTAAGCTTGTAGGCACATGATGAGATGGCCCAGCACACGTGAAGGGTCGGCTGAAAAAGACCTGTTCAGACCACAACGGAAGAACAGTATGCTGTACCAGGACTGAGTTTGTTATCCATAATCTGGTTTTACTAGTGATTGTATGTTAATTTAGGCAACTTCACATTAATGTTTACTATACTGAAAACTATTGACTTAGTTTTATTTTTATTATCAATGAAATTTATAATCACTTTTAGTACTTCCACTCTATTTTTATATATTTTCTTTTAAAATGCTTTATTTAACATAAATACATTTAAGCAGTCATCTTATGTCTTTGATCACACATTGTTGCAAAGTGGCTTTGGAATAGTCAAATACATTAGATTATCTCTTGGGAGGGAACATAGAACTCATAGTTAAGTGTTGAAACACAGTTTAAAGTTATTTGTAAATAAATGTCTAATGTAAGTTATAATAGGAATGCAAGAATAGGGAATTCAGAGAATTTTTACAAATGTTTTTATATGACTATTAAAATAATTATCACTTTCTAACTACATCACAGAGGAGCTTCACTTGAGGAAGAGTCAAAATCAGTGCTTAAAACATCTGCACAGATTAATGCAGGTAAGATTTTTGATACTATATTCCTCTAAGTCACTGGTTCTCAAACTGTGGGTTGTGACCATTTTGGAGGACAAATGCCCCTTTCATGGTCACCTAAGACCATCCTGCATATTGAAATTTACATTACAATTCATATCAGCAGTAAAATTACAGTCATAAAGTAGCAACAAAAGAATGTTATTGTTGGAGTCAGTGCAACATGAAGAACTATATTAAAAGGTGGCAGCATTAGGAGGGTCGAGCACGGTTGCTGTAAGTGGTTTACCCTAAGTAAATACATTGCAAAGAGTAAAAAGTTTAACTCCCCCAGAATGAAGTATGTAAATACAGTGTAAATACAGAGATCATTTCTAAGAAATTTCAGATACCAGACATATTGTCCGAAAAATATGGGCCTATTTATTTTGGGGACCTGACATATCAATGCACAAGAAGAAGGGTTCTAAGATAGCACATTGTATGTATCCTCTATACATTACAGCAAATTTGGCTTGTAATTAAATCTTTCCAGCCCGTCTCTTACAGTCTATATAACAAATACTTTGTATTTTGTGTCTACATATTATTGCATAGTTCACTAGAATGTGGGTACATCACAAGATATTATATAATGTTCAATCATTTTCATTAATTTCTTGCCTAATGTCTAACTAGATCATCTTTCTACAATTTCTATTTAGATAGTTTTCCATACCTTCTCATGGCTATCTTTATGCATCCCTCATTTAAAGGTGATTGTGTTGTCATAATATATCACAATAGATTCTCTAAAGATGGTTAAAGACAATCTTTTCATTTTCTTTTTCTGTCTTTTTGTTTTTGACAGTACTAAGGGTTGAACATGGGGCTTTGTGAGCATTCTAGTTAAGCACTCTCCATTCTAACCATACTTGTAGCCCCTCGTTTCCTATTGTTTATGAATATCATAGGACATGCTTACCCATGGTTTCCATGTTCCAAAGCATGATTTCCACAGCAATTCTTTACATAAGGAGGAAAATGAACAAATGGCCCTGCTCTGTGAAACAGCACTGACTTCCCTGTCCTCCCTCACTGAACAACACTGCTCTGTGACACACAGCACTGACTTCCCTGTCCTCCCTCACTGGACAACACTGCTCTGTGGTACAGCACCGACTGTCCTGTCCTCCTCCACTGACCCTGCTCTGTGACGCACAGCATCGACTGTCCTGTCCTCCTCCACTGAGTCTCTGTTGCTTCTGTTAACAATGCAACTATGAGTTGTGCTTCAAGCAGCTGTCATCACAGCCTGATCTTGGAAACCACACCAGGGTGCAAAATCTGTAAATGAATCCAAATGGCCCTCTTCCTACAGTGTTGAGATGAGCAGAGTCAGAATTGAGACAACACAGGGAAGTTTCTTTTGCATGATTTCTGTATGAAAATTGTTGGATTTTATTTGTGTGCATGAGGGTTGAATCAAGAAGTCCCACGTTCCCATCATGTGCTTTGTCACTAAACCACAATCCCAGTACATTCGTTTGAAGGGTTCAAATATTTTATCTTGGTCATGGGATATGCTGAGAAGTTCTCACTTGGTTTGCACCCACCTTAAATGAGGTGAAATAAAGAATACTTTTATATCCTGTATGGAGAGTCAATGGAGGTATTTAGTGATAACTTGAGTAAATGAATAGTTTTAAGCACATAAAGATACCTTCATATCACACAGCAGTCCTGCGTGAGCTTGCTGCTCTGTCCCCAGAGTTATTGCTTTTCTTCTCTCTCACTGTAAATATAGCACAG
>PVIU01033272.1:0-12569 GCA_004026605.1 Ondatra zibethicus
ATTTAAAGAACATTTATAAACAATATTTGGGAATATGGGCGTAGTTTCTTCTCTCCAAACTTCTTCCTGCTGTATGGGGGCGCTGTCAATCAGGTCTTTCATGGTGTATCCTGTTCATCTCAGTCACCAGTTGAGTGAAGTAATTTTCTGAAGGTGTTCACAGTGACCTTCAGGAGGGCGTGGTCTATCAAACCACATTTGTCCAGAAGGAATCCACAGGGTCTCATCCTCTGTGAAAACAAAAGAAGACCCTCCTTTCCAAAGCACCATATTCTTAGACCCAAATTTAGAAGTCATGATACCTTTAGGACATATATGTTGGTTTTGCTTGGCAGGCCATACAATAAAAATTCTCTCTGTAGTTAGCTCCTTCACAGTCAAAAAATTCAAAGAAAACACAATAAAATACATAATCCAGACATTCTGTGAATTTTCCATTTTTACGTGGCTTATTTTTTTTTAATCTTTGACTATCTGTAGTCTGTCTCTTTAAAGACTTTACCCTTTTATTTTAAGCATCAACATTATTTTATGACTCTCTATACTCTTTTTCTTTTCTCTCCCAAGCCTACGTACAGCCATCCAACACTGTGACCCATTTAGAGGTCTTTTATGTCTGAATCTGTCCTATTGTGAATCTGTAATTCTTTACTATCCAGGAGCAGTTCTTAAAAACTTAAGTTGCACTTTGTAGGTGTTGTAAGGTACTGCCTGTTTCCTGCCCAGTCGAAACCTTAACTGTGCTTTTATTATGATAATTACAATCCTGCCTGAGATTAGCATAATTCAGCAAGGTGGAGCCAGCACCGCTCCTGCCTCAGAGCTATGTGGTGCCCCTGAGCCGAGCACAGTTCCAAGCACACAGCAGTCCACATTGCCATCAAGCAAGCCAGAGCACTTTAGTCAGAAATCCCATGCAGATAATTTGTCTCCAGCGGGAGCCAGAGATGGTGCCGGCAGCATAGCCCAGAAAGCCGGCATTTTAAAACCGCCGCAGCTTTTTTACTGTTGCGGATGCTGGGTGAGGAAATTTTCTCTGCAGCACCCTGCTAGCAAACAGCAAAAACTCTGTTAAACTCTGTATTCTTTTTGAAGCTCTCTCAGATTTTACGTGGAGTCAGAAAACCACGTTGGGCGTCAATCTGTTGTAATGAGGGGCTCGGGCTGTGTTCCCAGTGCCTGGTTCCCTTGTTCTGTCCCACCCGGCTCCCGGTGCATACCCGAAATAATTACACGGAAACTGTATTCATTGAAATACTGCCTGGCCCATTAGCTCTAGCCTCTTATTGGCTAACTCTCACATATTTGTTTAACCCATTTCTAATAATCTGTGTGTCGCCACTGGTCGTGGCTTACCGGGAAAGATTCAGCATGTGTGACCTGGCGGGCTTCATGGCGGGTGGCTCTCTCTGGCTCTGTCCCCTTCCCAGCATTCTCTTCTCTTTATCCTGTCTATCTAAGTCCTGCCCTATCAAAAGGCCAAGGCAGTTTTCTTTATTCATTAATGGTAATAACAGCACACAGAGGGGACTCCCAGATCATCTCTGAGGACACTCCTACACCACGTTTGTATATATTTATCATAAATAAGTGTTTATTTATAATAAATAACTTAGCAAGAGTTACACACTGCTATTATATGGAGAATAAAGACATTTGTGGTGATATCTTGTGTGTGCTCTAACAAGTAAAGCTTGCCTGAAGATCAGAGGACAGAGCTGGCCTCTAGTTAACCATAGAGACCAGGAGGTCTGTACAGACAGGCAGGAAGTGAGATGGTTGGGCCAAGAGAGGAAGACAGGTGGGAGGAGACAAGAGCTCAGTCTTTTTTCTTTTCAGCTGGGAAGTTAAGGAGGTAAGGTGTGGCTATGGTTTGCTCCTTTATCTCTCTGATCTTTCAACATTTAACCCTATATCTGACTCCAGGCTTTTATTATTAAGACCTATTAGAACTCGTGCTACAGACATGAGACCACTGTTGTTCTTTAGTGACTTAGTCTGACACTTTTACCAAGAAAAGCTTCAGAGAAGACTTCATGAGAAGCCATATGTTGGGGGGAAAAAAAAAGACCAGAAGAGACTTGGTTGGCAATCTGAGAGTGAACATTATGTCTAAAAGTTTAAAATTACTGTTCTTAAGAGAACTATAAAACAAAAACGCCTCTAACCTGTAAGCCCCACTTGCCCAAGGACAGAGAACTTTCAGGAATGCTGGTGGCAATTCTGTGATTGCCTGATCTGCTTCATGGATGATAACAAACTGCAATTCCAGTTCTGTAAACAAGCTTGGTTGCCCCTGACTGTACCTAGCAGGATGTGTGCTTGACAGCACATAGGCATAGGCATGTGCCTGATTACACATAGGCAGGATATATGTTAGAATATGTGCTTGACAGCACATAGGCATAGGCATGTGCCTGATTACACATAGGCAGGATATATGTTAGGATATGTGTTTGCTCCCGATTGCATGAAGGCAGACAGTAGGTAGTGTAATGGTCTGTCCTGTCCCTTTAAGAGACAAGCCCTGCCCACTCTCCCCCACCCCCATCCACTGAGGCAAGCAGATCTTCCTCCCACTTCCAGCCTGAGTTCATTCCTTTCTGTCTCTCTCCTGAAGAGGTAGCTGCTGCCGTGGCTCCCCCCTGCTTCTCTCTCTCTCTCTCTCTCTCTCTCTCTCTCTCTCTCTTTGCCTCTCTGCTCTTCCCCTTTCTCCCCTTAACCCCTTTCTCTTTACCTTCCATAACCCACTAAATAAATACCCACTTTCTCTGCATGGCATGTCTCTGTTTCTCACCTGCCACGCAGCTTCCTGCCTGGGACCCGCTGGCCCTTGTGGCCCATGGGCCACTCGGGGAACTGCCGTGTTTTCCCACTGCGGCTCCTTGTGGCCTGCTGCCACTGCAGCCATAGCACCAAACATTATGTGGTGGTAGTGGGCAGTAGGCATGAAACCACGGCAGACCATGAAGACAGCCAGGTCACGGCACCAAATGTTATGGTAAAAATAAAAGGACACCATTCTCCGAGTGGCTGCAGTGGACAGCAGGCCATAGGGAGCTGCAGTGGTAAAACACTGCGTTCCCCCGAGTGGGCCATGGGTCCCAGGCAGGGAGCCATGCGACAGGTGAGAGGCAGAAACACGCCATGCAGAGAAAGTGGGTAAGGGGAGAAGGGGGAAGAGCAAAAAGAGGCAGAGAGAGAAAGAGAAACAGAGAGATAGAGAGGAGGGGGGAAGGGGAAAAGTGGGGAGAAGGGAGGGGGCAGAAGCTGCCTCTTCAGGAGAGAGATGGAAAGGAAGGAGCTCAGGCTGGAAGCAGAAGGAAGTTCTGCTTGCCTCAGCAGACAGGGGAGGGAATGGGTGGGACTTGTCTCTTAAAGGGACAGGACAGACCATTAAAGGTAGCCTTGTGCATTTTGCCTTTTTAAACCCCTGACTAATATACAGCTCTTGAGAGTGCTTGGCTACAGTCCTGGCACCATGAGTCCCTGGCACCAGTATCTGAATAAAACCTCTTCTTTGTTAAATGTATTCACTTTTAGACTGGTGAATCTCTGAACAACCCCAGACCCATAACAGCTTCAGCTCGAGATATAACTTGCTGTTGCCAGGTGAGCAGTCTGAGGTTTCCACCAAGGACTCAACTCAACTGGGTCTTCCTGTGACTCAAATTCTCCCCCATCTCTCCGTCTCGCCTCCATTTGAATCTACAGGAATTGAGAATAACATTGGCTCAGGATTCGAGACATGGAATATAGTTGAGGATGGGTAAAGAGAAGGCACCAGCATTAAGGAGAGATGCAGCATCTGGGATGAGTCCCTGTTCAGTCTTGATCACAGTGTTAGCTGTGCTCCAAGTTAATGGTAGAGGAATGCTCAAGGCTTAAACCAACTTCCTCCTCACTCGTGCCCGGAAAAACACTTATTCCTACTATAAATGCCTTCAAAACCTCTGTCTTATAAGTGTTGAGGATCATTATGGCACTGAAGTTGCTCTGAGATGTAGTCCTCTCAGGAGAGTTGGCCTTGGACATACACCTTTCTCTGGAGCTCAGCCAAGCCCAGAACGGAGCCAGTATCACAGGTAGAGGGAAGGCCCCTGAGAATCATGCAAGCTGCTAGACAGACCTGGTGCTGCCCTGTCTGGTGCCTTGCCCTGAGGTAGCCACAGTTAGTCACTGTGGGGGAAGGTAGAAGATCCAGACAGGGAAGCAGGTCCAACTTCCTGAGGTTTCCTCATGAGGAAGACAGTAGGAATGGAAAGCCTGTTCAGGAGCCAGGTGGTGGTGGCACAAGCCTTTAATCCCAGCATGTGGGAAGCAGAGGCAGACAGATCTCTGTGAGTTCAAGGCCAGCCTGATCTACAAGAGCTAGTTTCAGGACAGGCTCCAAAGCTACAGAGAAACTCTGTCACAATAAATAAATATATAAATAAATAAATAAATAAATAAATACAAATAAATTTAAAAAAAAAATTTAAAAAGCCTGTTCAGGGACAAACATCTGCCAACTGAGCATGATAAGAAAAGTGGGAGGATCCAGGGACTTATAAAATGCCTAACCTGGAGCCCCACACTGGACGAACTGTGGGCCCCCTTCCCATCCTGATGAGAGATACTAGCTCACCTCAATAAAAACGCTGTGCCCTTTATTCTCTCTGCCTGCCTTTCAGTGTTCTGCTCTTCCTGGAATTGGGTCTGTTATCTTTTTTAGTCTATCATTTCTTTGCCTGTTCCATGGAACAAACTCAGCTAACTCCGTTATTCTACCCCAGTTTTTTGTTTGTTTTTGTTTTCACTTTTTACTTGGCCTAGCTGCTTATCTTTAAGGATAGGAAGCCTACATCCAGAGGTTTCTACTTAGGTGGGCTGACTGACATGACGTGATAACAGCCAGCATGGTGACGCAACCTGTAACTTCTCTAGAATACTCCATGCGTAAATGACAAATATGACCCCATCACCATGATAAGTCCCTCCATTTCTTTTGCTCTATGCCTATGTCATCCTGAACCCCCCAGGGAAGAAAAGTTGACACCAAGTTAACCTCTGCCTCTCTCATCATCGGCCAGAAATAAAGCCTCTCTGGGCTTCTGAGCTGAGTTGGGTCCTATTAGTGACGCCACAACTCTAGGGGGGGAAAGTTACCATTTAGTAACATTGTTTCCCTCTGTTTTCTTACTTATAACACAAGAGGTTGGGATCCTTAAATGCCTTCCCAGTGATAAATCAATCCACACACTCAGAGGTTAATAAGGCTGTGGCTGATACCCAAAGAGGAGCTGGCCACAAATAGATTTTTGCTAACTTATATTCACCTTAGACTTACGCATTTCCCATACTCTGTCATCCTTAAACCTCTTTCCTGGTTATACTTTGAACACTTTAAACAGAGGCAGAAGACTGCAAGTCCGGCCACTCAGACAGATGGGAGATTTACTCAGCAAAGATATTGCCAGAATTGTTTTCTTTTATTTTTCCATTGTATTTTTTTCTGGGGAATATTATTTTAAGGTGTGTAACTTTTGTTTATGCTGCATTTGTTTAACTCTGTGAAGCTGTGATGCTTGCCTGTCTAAAACACCTGATGATGTTCTAATAAAGAGCTGAACGTCCAATAGCGAAGCAGGAGCAAGGATAGGTGGGGCTGGCCGGCAGAGAGAATAAATAGAAGGAGAAACAAGGAAAAGGAGGACACCAGGAGCCAACCACCCAGCAAGTCATGGAGAAAGAGGTAAAGAAAGGTATAAACAGAGAAAGATAAAAGCCCAGAGGCAAAGGTAGATGGGAGAATTTAAGATAAGGCAAGCTGGCCAGAAACAAGACAAGACTGGCATTCATAACTAAAAATAAGCCTTTATGTGTGATTTATTTGGGAGATGGGTATTGGGGCATCCAAAAAGCCAAAAGAGTAAAACATTACACAACATTTTTTTTTCCTATCTCAGTTTCAGTAAAAAGATTCAGAGAACAGATTGACACATGACTTTCACCCATGCTCATTGAATGAAAAAAAGAAATAAAACAGACAGGAAAGGGCATGACTCTTCCTAGGTATGATGGAGGAGAAAGTTTATTATGGATACAAGGGAGAGCACAGGTAGAGGCAGACATGTGCAGAGTCCAGAGTGGACATGTGGAGCTGGGACATGTGGGAAATGAGGAGGGGAAGGAAGAAAAGGGAGTTGGGTGCAGCAGCCGGGAGGCCACAGGTACAAAAGGGAAGGCAGGTAACCAACCGGATTATATAGGAAGAGCCTCTGGGGAAGGGAGGTCCAGCCACTGGATTGGAGAGTTCAAGGTATTGGGTGGGACAGAAACCTCTGTCAACAGAAGAGGAAGAAGAGGTAGAAGTAGGTAGTGTTCCACCTTTTAAAGGGACAGGGTACTTCCTGCCCTGCACGCAGGGGTGATGCACTCTGCCAAGTCCCCAACAGACAGGGTCAGCTGTGCTCTTTATTAAAAAATAAAAGGTGAGGGTTAGACATGGCAGGTTAGGGAAATGGGGCACTGAGTTCTTAATACCACTTCCTGCTGATTTGTGGGCATCGTGGACCTGAGAAAGTTGGGGTGCTGGCCAATCCCTGGGGTACCTGGTTGCTTACTTCTGTCCAGGCTCCATGGATCTGTCTGGTGCCTTTTGGACCTGGCATAGTGCTGGCAGAACAGAGGACACAGTTAAGTTTAGGGAAAATTTTTTTCCCTTAGGTCCTGGAAATTGAGGGGTGCACCTGACCTTTTCAAGGTGACTCCAAGTTGACTCCCTGGAGCTTACAAGAATTCTTTGAGTTTGTGAAAACCTAAGTTTTAGACACATTAGAAATGGCAGTATACTCACACCAGAAATTATTTTGGTTGAAAGCATTACCATTCTTTCTTCTATCCAGAAAACTGTGACATGATTTAGCACAATGAAAAGCACCTTTTACATCTATAATTAGAAAACAACCAAAGGGAATTTGAAATCATGAGCTTGTGGCTAAGACAGTGGTAGTGCTCAGCCAGAGCAGGGATTAATAGTTTACCGGAATTTTATTGATTACCTTAAGACTATGAACTTTGGAGTTTTAATATAGCTGTAACATAATGAGAAATGGAACATGTTTCATTCTTTTAAACATCTCAAATCACTTTTTTATTACCAATTAGCTTTTATCTTTACATAAGGAAACCTTAAGGCCCCTGTTCCTTTCCCATCATCATGGCATTACCTTAACACTCAAGAGAAATCTGTTTTGTCTCTTTTTTAAAGTCTGGTAATGAGGTAGATTGTGTCTAGACTTACTATTAGCTCTAGGAGAGTGAGGTCTGCTTTTAAGCTGGCAAAGCTATTAGTCATCAAACAGCATCAGAGTTTTGAGAGGAATAAATTTTACCTGAGCCAAAGAGGCTGCCTTGCTCCATTCTCCCCTTCCCCCTTCTCTCTCTCTCTCTGTCTCCTCTTCTCTTCCCTTCCATAACCCACTAAATAAATATCCAACCTCACTCTGCATGGCATGCCTATCCATGTCTCTGTCTCTCGCCCACCACTGTGTGTCTCCCTGCCCAGACCAGCTGCCTTCAGAGACCCACAGCGTGGTCTCGTGGTGTACCCATCTGTCTGTCTCTCTTCATGGCCTGCTGCAGCCACTTGGGAAACTGCGCCATCCCTGCCTGGGACTGGCTGCTCTTGGGGACCCGCTGCCTGCGGCCACATGGCCTGCTACCACAGCTCGGAGACCTGCATTTCTGCCACTGCAGCCGCTGGGGATCCTCCAGCATTTTAATTTTTCCATTTCAGACACTGCAGGCAGGCGGGCCAGAAACAGAGAGGAGGCATCCTGGGCATCCTGAGCCAGATGCTGCTCATCTCAGGCCAGCCTGCCAGCCCAGGCAGAAAGAGGGACACACACACACACACACACACACACACACACACACACCCAGGGCAGGCAGGACGGCAGTGGTGGCAGCAGGGAGGCAGGGAGCAAACAGAGACAGGACAAACTGAAGAATGAGATATTTTGAACACAAGCATGAGATGCCATACTTATGAAACAGAATTTGGGGTGGGGGATGCTGCCAGGCAGAGGAAGGATCCCATCCCCAGATAGGCTAAGCCTTAGCCATGGTGAGATGCCGTGGGAGACGGATGTGGCAGGGTCAACAGCAGGTGGTGAGATAGAGGATCTCAGCATGGCTGGATCACACACGGGGAGCAAGAAGCAGACAGACAAACAAAGAGAACAGGGGAGAAGAACAGAGAGAGCTTGTGATACAGTATACCTTTCCAACTATGGGATCACTGGCAAAAGTTGCAAAGGTCCTGTGAAATATCGGGACATAGAGTGCTGGTAAGTGGCCATTTGCATTGATATCTGAGGGGGGTATTGGAGTAGGCACATTTCCCAGAGTGAGGTAGGGAAGATCCAAAGCCTGTAATCTCCAGAGTCCCAGAGATTAAGGAAAGATCAGATTTGAGAGGGCATAGGCTGCTTCTGTGGTTCATCAAGCAAAGAGCAAGGGCCAGCGCTCTGAGCCTGAGACTTGTGGCTGCCCAGTACTGGCTCATGGGAGGTGAAAGAGAGGGAGCGAGAAGGAGACAGAGACTTACAGGGAGAGGAAGAAGTAGAAGTAGAAGTAGGCAGTGTTCCACCTTTTAAAGGGACAGGGTACTGCCTGCCCTGTACATGGGAGCAACTCATACTGCCAAGTTGCCAAGGGCAAGGGCCAGGAATGCCTGGATGCTAACACCTATGCCTAAGAGATCCATGAAACAAAAATGCCTCTGATCTGCAAGCCCCTTGCCCAACGACAGACAGTTCCTGAAATGCAGAAACTATAGTCTATGTTTTCTCTCCCCTAAACAAGCTTGTTTGACCCATCTGCACCAATGTGCTGTTCACAGATGGGCGGGACATTCACAGGATGGAGGTGCGTCAGGATGTATGTTTGCCCCTGATTGGACCTAATGGGAAATGCAGTGAATCATGGGATTTCCTTCTTAAACCACTACAAACTGTGACTCGGCCATTTCCCAGAAACCTGTTTATGGAACTGGCCAGAGTCCATCCTCCTGGCCACTATTTAATTAAAGCTGGCCTCAAAATTGGCTTTTAATTGTGGTAGTGGTCTTATTCTCTATTGCTGGGATTAACAATTGCTATGTCATTGCTGTAAATTTGCTACTGTTATGAATAGTAATGTAAATAGCACATCTATAGCATATCTGATATGCAACCCCTGTGAAAACGACATTTAAGCCTGCAAAGGGGTCATGACCTCTTGCTACCTCTTGTCTCCTTTTGTTATGGAAACGGGACAGGATTGGAGATCTATCTTGGTGAGCAAATAGTACCCAACTGTCCTCAGCAACCCTATAAACTTTGCTACAGTTTCCACCAAGCCTAGATAGTGACTGCAGATCTTCTCCTCCTCTGGCTAAGTTCTGCTTTGTGTAACTCCTTATTTCCTAGGTGAGCTCATTAGTAGATCCTTTATAGCATCCGCTTCACTGCTTCACCTGCATCACAAAAATGCCCCCTTCCAGTACAATACCATTTGTTACACAGCAGTTACTTCAAGGCCCAGAGGTGGGTGTATGAAATCCCATCAAGGACAGGGGAGACTACACCTGAAAGCTTTTCACATCCAAATCCACTGTCACCAACCACCAGTGCCCTTAGCACTTCCCAGTTGAAGAAACAGGTAACACCATTTAAATGGTAACACCAAACCCCAAACTCACATTTCAACTTCAAATTGAGCCTTCTGCTTGCCGTAGTTGGGTAAGGCATAAGGATGACAAGTGAGGGTTTCTGGGGAGCCCAGATATACTGAGAACAAAGACATGGGGCGGGGGGACCAAGGGAAACTGAGTCACGAAAAGACTCCAGAGACGAAACCAAAATTTGTCAGAGTGGAGCCCAGTGACACTTTTGACCTCAGCTAACCTCAAGTCTTATTTCCAGAAGTCCAGACTGTTCCTAGCCCAAGGCAGAGCCCATGTGATAATTTCTGGCCTGGCCTCCCAGGGACGGGGAAATTGAATGTATTTCTAAAGCTCCAATCTTTTCCTTTTCACATTTAACAGCCAGCCCTGCAACCAGGTCCCTTCCATCAGCGCCTCATTGTCCCTTTGTTCAAAGGGAAATTAAAGTCTTAGAGAAGAAGACAGAGCTGGGTCAGGGATCTGTTGCTTTTTTTCCTTCCATCTGGCCCTACGAGGTCATTAGAGTGCACTTTTAGCCCCCGCGGGGACATTTACATTTGAAGCAAAGTTAATTTACTTCCCAGCCTGGTGATAGCCATTTATTTTTATCTATGAATGTTCTGTACCCTTACTTGTATTCTGATTGGCACCCCACTCCCTGTTTCCAGAAGATCTGAAAACCCTTCACTGAGCATCTACGGGGCAGATTCTGAGGCAGAGTAGGAAGACTGGCGGCTCAGAGTGAAGCTGTTGAGGTGGACTCACCTTTCGGTGCCAGAGATGCTGATTTCCTTTGATATCTACAAGAGTGTCTCAAGCCTCCCTCCTTCAGGATGACTGGCTCTCCAGGCCACTGCCCTTCTCCCTGCTGGTTTTTCCTAAGGATGCTGGAGCGTCATCCGTGCTGTCTCGTGGACATACAGGGTCCCAGTAGCCAGAAAAGGGCTCAGTCCCCAAGACCACCTCACTGTGGGGCAGGTGTGGTGCTATGTCCTTGTGACCCATGGGATGGGCTTTGATAGCCTGCACTATTTATCTGAGATGAGGTCCCTAGCTCGGGATACTCTATGAGCTGATGATGACTTTGAATTTCTAATCCCCCTGCTTCTGCCTCCTGAGTGTTGAGATTACAGGTTTGTGACACCATTCCCAGTTTACACAGGGCTGGGGCTTCCTCAGTGCTAATCATGCTGTCTCCCAACTGAACAATGTCCCCAAGCCCAGCTCTGATCTCATTTACAAACTTTAGGAAGCAAACCCAGGGGCAGGCTGTGTCTGGGAATGGAGCTGAGTCAGCCAGTGCATGATGCTGTGGACGTAAAAACCGGCTAGAGGGCCTCCCTTGTCCCACGGAGCTGAGCAGAGCAGAGCGGGCAACTCTCAATAAGCCCGCCCTTGGGACTGGGAATCCCTGGGCGAGGAAGGAGCCCAACCAGCTTCAGCAGATTCATCCGGACCCTGGTAAGTGGGTCCCAGGCCATCCCCAAGGCTTTCTGGCCACTTAGGGCCCCCCTCTACTGGCTTTGCTGCTTATCCCAACCCTGCTCGCCCCCCGGGCACCCCTTTTCATCTGCGTGGTCCTAGCTGCACCCGAGCTCAGCCTATCCTGGCTGAGCCTTGGGGGAAGGGTGAGCCCACTGCTAGAGGGCCCCCCTTGTCCCATGGAGCCGAGCGGAGCAGAGCAGAGCAGAGCGGGCAGCTCTCAGTAAGCCCGCCCCTGGGACTGGGAATCCCTGGGCGAGGAGAGAGCCCAACCAGCTTCGGCAGATTCATCCGGACCTGGCGGATACGCCTGGACAGAGGGACCAAGCCACCGAGACTCTCCCTAACACACTTGAAGGAAGAGATGGGCAGGCGCCAATCAAAGAATTCATCCAACAACCTGGAAAGCAACATGATAACACCAGAATCCAGCGATTATGGAACAGGAAAACCCGAGCAACCTATCCCAGAAGAAGTATAAGAAATTGACTTTAAATGTAACTTTATGAAAGTTATAGAGACCTTTAAAGAAGAGGTGAAAAACTCCTTTATAGAAAGGGATGAGAAAACTAACAAAAAGTTAGAAGAAATGAATAAATTCCTCAAAGATACCCTAGAAAACCAAGAAAAAGCAATCAAACAGGTAACGGAAACAGTTCAAAACTTGAAAACTGAAATGGAGGCAATGAAGAAAACACAAACCGAGAGATGGCGGGAAATGGAAAATCCGGATAAACAAATGGGAACCACACAGACAAGTATAACCAACAGAATACAAGAGATAGAAGAAAGAATCTCAGATGCAGAAGATACGATAGAGAAAATAAACTCAGTGATAGAAGAAAACAACAAATCCAACAAATTCGCAACACAAAACATCCAGGAAATCTGGGACACCATGAAAAGACCAAATCTAAGAATAATTGGGATAGAAGAAGGAGAAGAATTCCACTCCAAAGGCCCAGAAGATATATTCAACAAAATTATTGAAGAAAACTTTCCGAACCTAAAGAAGGATATTCCTATGAAGGTTCAAGAAGCATACATAACACCAAATGGGCTTGATATAAAAAAATCACCCCCCTGCCATATAATAATCAAACACAAAACATACAGAATAAAGAAAGAATATTAAGAGCGGCAAAGGAAAAAGGTCAAGTAACATATAAGGGTAAACCTATCAGAATTACATCTGACTCTCTATGGAAACCATGAAAGCCAGAAGGTCTTGGATAGATGTGCTGCAGAAACTAAGAGACCATGGATGCAAGCCCAGACTACTATACCCAGCAAAGCTTTCTTTCACCATCGATGGGGAAAACAAGATATTCCAGGATAAAAACAAATTTAAGCAATATGTAGCCACAAACCCAGCCTTACAGAAAGTACTAGAAGG
>PVIU01033273.1:0-12567 GCA_004026605.1 Ondatra zibethicus
TGTGACGAGGACTCTGTGCTTGGGGACTAGTGTGGAAGTTAACCAGAGGTAGTCGTGTGACGAGGACTCTGTGCTTGGGGACTAGTGTGGAAGCTAACCAGAGGTATTCGTGTGATGAGGACTCTGTGCTTGGGGACTAGTGTGGAAGCTAACCAGAGGTATTCGTGTGATGAGGACTCTGTGCTTGGGGACCAGCGTGGAAGTTAACCAAAGGTAGTCGTATGAAGAGGACTCTGTGCTTCGGGGAGGAATCTTTGTTTCCCCAAAGAATCTGCAAAGAGAATAGCTCTTGACAGTGATACCGCTGCCGAAGTGTGATGGTCCTGATGGTGCTGGTGCCAAAGAGATCTGGAAACAGTTCACCCTCAAAGAGTTCTAAGCCTCATTTAAATTAGAAGAGCTGTGTGTGCAGAGCTGAAAAGACAAAAGGTGTTTGTTCTAAAAGAAATGATCCCTCTAAACAAACTTTATTTCCTGATGATATTTTGTTTCCTTTTGTTTAATTTTCACACCATGTGTTTTATGTTAGAAATGAGGTTTTTACTATTAAAGCAAATTGTGCTTATCAAAGGGCGGCGTTGAATAGTAAGGGCGATGGTAGCGCCGTTGCCCTCTTGGCGTTCATTAGCAGAAATCTCTGTGATATCCCCATTGATATCTACTACCCTGACTGATTTTTAGAGCCTCAAGTGTAATTTTGAAGCTCCCCTCACATCTTTGTTATTTTTATTTTTTTGAATTTCTGTTCTTGTCACAGTTTTGGGGGTGGTTAATCTTTTTATTTTAAACTTGTGATCCTTCTTCTACTTAATATTAATTTCTATGTTACATGCTTCAAATATTTATTCAAAAATGTTTATGTTTTTAAGCTTGTGAACCATCATAATGGCATGTGCCTTCTTCCCCAGTCGTCTTGGAGGCTGATGCAGGAAATTTACATGAGCTTATGAGTTTGAGGTCAGTTAGGTGACACAGTGAGACTCATCTCAGAGCAACAACAAAAACATGACTTATTTACGTACTCTGGGAAAAGTTTTCATCCTCCCTTACCCGACAACCACCATCATTTTTCACTTTAGCCTTGGTGCTAAGGAGAACATTCTTTTTCACTCTGAGATTTTATAAATATTAACCTGCACTTTCTTTTATTACACTCCAGTGACCTTTTTTGTGGTCATCAAATTTAGTATAAACAAGTAAATGAGTAAATATAGCTTACATATTCTTAGTGGGGTTTTTTGTTTTTTAGTTTTTTGAGACAGGGTTTCTCTGTAGTTTTGGGGCCTGTCCTGGAACTAGCTCTGTAGACCAGGTTGGCCTCTAACTCTCAGAGATCCACCTGCCTCTGCCTCAGATTAGGTTAGGGTTAAAGTTAGGTGCTGGGATGAAAGGCACGCGCTATGTTTTATTTTTATCATGCTTTGTAAACAGGCAGATTCAGGTAAAGGTAGACATGAGCCATTCAGCTCACCCAGCTCCAAGTACTGGAATCCTGAGAAAGCCAAGGGAGAGAAGGGCATAGATATCTCAGCAGCTCTTGGGCCCCTAACAAGAGGCAGTTGTAATACACGTGACAAAAGCAAGCTTGATGTGATGTAATCCCTTCCCTAATCTGTGTCCCCAGACCTTTCTCATCCTAGGAAATGGTTTATTATCTTCCCAGTTGCAGTATTATGACGATGATTCCTTTTTTTTTTTTTTTTGAGATGCTCTTAATCTAGTCCAGACTGGCCTCTAACTCAAAGTGTAGCTGAAGATAATTTTGTCCTTCTAATATGTTGAGGACTGGCCTTAAGAAAAATACTTCTTACCAGGGTAGAGGTGTGGGAAAATAAAGACAGAAACCACAAGACAGTATCAGGAGGGAGTTTCCAGGATCATTCAGATCCTGAAATCCACCCGCATTTATTTTTCCACAGCTTTCTATACCCAACGTAAACTGGGGGAGAAGGTAACAGAAAGCTTCATTAACATGCTAGCACCAGACTTCCCACCATCAGCATTCTGTTTCCTAGGGAGCAAGATGACCCAAGTCAGGAATACTCACCTACACTTGGTCAGGGCAGAAAACAAGCCCCTCCCCAGGTGACCTCATAGACACTGGCATATCCCGACTACCTGTCCGGATGGCTCCGAGCTATCTTAACTTCTAAAGGGGCTAGGCAGCCACCTCCTGAGCTAGAAGGTGTGATTAAGCCTTGTCATTCCCCAAAGTCTCTGACCATCAGATTAGGTAGCAAACAGGCCTACATTTCTTAGCCCCCACATTGATCCTCCTGCCTCACTTTCCGGAATTCTGTGTTCATAGACATGTCTTCATGGCTATTTTTTTCTCTCTGCCACCCACTTTGTATCAATGCCTCCATGCAGTCTTGGAAGCTTTCTATTGAAGCTCACCATTCTAAGACATTAGCCCTAGCCACCACCGCCTTATGTGGTGTCTGCCGTGATGTCCTTGATTTCTGCAGTTCCTTTTGCCTGCTACAGAGTGTCCCACAAGCAGCTTCTGCACTGTAAATCAGAGGATGGTATTCCCTCCTTATCTGTTCAGAGGTTCTTTTTACACTTCAGATAAGGAGTTGCTGTAGCCTCATCTGCATTCTCCTGTCTACTCTGCTTGTATCAGCCAAATTGCCTTTGTCTCTTGAACAAGTTTCTTGGGGTCTTCGCTGGATCTTCTCTGGAATCCAGAAACTCCTCCTAATTCTTCTCATCTCTTCCTGGACTCCAGATCACGAAGATCCACCTGATTATCCTGCCCGGTTCTTTGAATTAGCTCTCTGTACATCACACGATCACGTCCATTTACTTTATTGCTCTTCTATTCTGGAATTTAAGCTCCGTCAGGTAGACTCGGTCTGTGAAGACCTCACAAGCTCCTCCTTTCTATTTGTGTGTGAGAGTGGCACAGGGTACCTGTGGGGACCGCGCCCTCCATGCTAGAGCCAGGACTGCCCGTGCTGGACAGGGGACCTGTGGGGACCGTGCCCTCCATGCTAGAGCCAGGACTGCCCGTGCTGGACAAGGTACCTGTGGGGACCGCGCCCTCCATGCTAGGGCCAGGACTGCCCGTGCTGGACAAGGTACCTGTGGGGACCGCGCCCTCCATGCTAGGGCCAGGACTGCCTGTGCTGCACAGGGTACCTGTGGGGACCGTGCCCTCCATGCTAGGGCCAGGACTGCCCGTGCTGGACAAGGGCTCTACCACAGAGCTCCATCTTTAGGCCCAGCTTCTCCATCTTGAGCATCAGTGTGGGCTACTGCTTCCAGAAAGTTTTCTTGGTTGTCAAAGATCAAAAGTTTAAGGTTAATTTGCTTACACTTGGAGCCTATTCTAAGGATATAAGAAAGAACATTTTAATATGACTCCTGTCAGTGCTTTGTCTTATAAATACATTGGCAATATGGTTCCTGACATTCTTTTAACCTGAAGGGACAAGCAAAAATACGGTATAATAATTTTAAATATTTCCTGCCCAAGATCATGATTTCTTTACTTCTGAATTGCAGCCTAGACTTTTTATCCTATAATTAGGAAGCTTATGAGATTATATCATGTTAATTTACTATTTTTAGAATACTTCCTGAATTCCGAGCCAGTGCCTCTGCATAGCCTTATTATGTAGCTATATGGCTGGTTTTTCTGTGTGTCTAAACATGTTGCCCTTGGGCTGTATGCTTGCGTGTTCACGTTATTGTGTTGTTTTGTTCTTTATTATCTTCACCTTGCCTTCAGGACAGCAGTACCTCCTTCACTCATGCACAAGGCTGCTGCCACCAAGTAGCAGTTGAATCTGGCGTCAGTTCCAACTCAGTTTCGGTATTTTAATGTTTGGTTATTGTTCACTTGAAATCCATCTCATCTGTACAGCAAGCACCCCCACACTGATTCAGCAGGAACCTTTCCTTCCTGAGGTTGTTTGTGGAATTTGTGGAAAGTAGATCATACAGTCTCGCTCTTGGGCAGCACTTCCCTGTGCTCCTCGAGTGTCCCGGGTGCCATGCTTCTAGGACGCTCTTTGAGTTTCATTCATGCTCATGGCTGCACTGAGAAGGTTCCAAATGCCCAGAGTTCAGCAAAGGAGCCTTCCCAGACTTTTGGAGAACAAACAAAACAGTTTGTAACCCCATTATCTGTGGACTTAGGTGACCTCATCTACCTTTCATGCATCGCTTGGAGTCAGCTGTTGCTAAGCTGTGTGCAACACCCACCCTCAGATCTCCAGTTTACTGCAGAAGGTTGCTCTTGCACCAGTGCCTTCTGCGGACACCATTCCAGAGCACACGATGAAAGGGCAAAGAGCCATGGGCAAGACTCTGATTGGCCCATAAATCTGTCCTTCTTGTGCTTTTCTACTCAAACTTCCTGAGCCAAAAGCAGATCACATGGTCGCCCATGTGCCCCACAGGCAAGAATTTACGTCTTTCAGGAATGTGCTGGTAACATCTGAGAAACAGCAAATATTTGTCATAACAACACTGTCCATCACGGTGTGTATTTGAAGGTAGTGACGTTCTAAAAGGCTTCCTCAAATTTCTGATGGGTGGTCAAGGGGAGATGTGGTTTTATGGCCTTTAGCCCACTTTGTCTAGCACTGTAAGGAAGAACTTCACTAGTCATACCTTTAAAGTTTTTGCTTATTATTATTTTTTAATTTTGTGTGTGTGCGCACATGCGTGCGAGCACATGTGCATATACGTGTACATTCATGTGAATGTATTTACGTGAGTACAAGTGCCAGAGACCACAGGTATCTAGATGATCCTGGGGTTCTGGGTAGTTGTGGTCCTACCAACGTGGGTACTGGAAACTGTAGTTGCTGTTTTTTGGGTTTTGGGGACCCACCACCCAGCTCCTAAGTAAATTTCTTATGAATGCCTGGCCTTAGCTTGGCTTACGTCTAGCCAGCTTTTCTTAAATTATCCCATCTACCTTTTGCTCTTGGCTTTCTTCTTTCTATATTTCTGTATACCTTTTCTTTCCTTCTTATTTTATGTCTGGCTGTGTGGCTGGTGGCTCACCCCTTCTTTTCGCTCCTTGCTCGCCTTCTATTTATTCTCTCTGCCTGCCAGCCCTGCCTATCCTTGCTCCTCCTTCGCTATTGGCCGTTCAGCTCTTTATTAGATTAGTCAGGTGTTTTAGACAGGCAAAGCAACACTGCTTCACAGAGTTAAACAAATGCAGCATAAAAGAATGCAACACATCTTTGTATCATTAAACAAATGTTCCACAGCATAAACAAATAATATTCTATAACAGGAAACAAAACTCAGATCCTCTGCAATCTTAACCACTTAGTCCTCTCTCCAGCTAACTGATTATATCTGTATTACTACTTTTGGGGTGCCTGAAGACATTGGGTCCAGTGCATGGTAGCTGTATGATAAGTTTGCTGAATTAGACAAAGGTTCCTACTAATAGCAAGGAAGTAAATTGAGTATCTTTGTGTTTGGAATCTAGTGTGTCCTAGCTTGTGACCGTTTTTTTCTTTTTCTTTGGGTTTTCAAGACAGGGTTTCTCTGTGTAGCTTTGGAGCCTGTCCTGGAACTAGCTCTTGTAGACCAGGCTGGCCTCGAACTCACAGAGATCCACCTGCCTCTGCCTCCCGAGTGCTGGGATTAAAGGTGTGTGCCACCACCGCCCAGCTTGGGACCGTTTTACAGAGCAGTTTCTGTAATAAATATCTTTCAATATATAAAATGTTTTGCATGACAAAAAAGGTGTGTGCACATGCCTGCATTTGTATATGTGCATCACATGTGTTTGTGCATGCTTTCTTTTCCCTTTCTCCTTTTTCGTTAAAAGTTTACTAGTTATAGAAAACTAGGAAGACCTGCATGCATCACATACAAGTATGGTAAAGCCTGTGTTCTCTCTAGCTACTTAGAACGTCTATTAGGGTTCGTTACGTATTGTCTATTAGTTCTCTTTTCTCCATAAAGTGGTTGAGCATTGTCTACATCTATGGTCATTGTGATCATTTAATTTTGTACTTTGTCAATAATCCCCCCCACACACTTTTTTCTTTTTGTTGAGGCAGGGACCCAGTGTGTAGACTCAGAACTCTCAGAAGCTTTGCTATCTCTGCCTCCCACACCTGGCCTTTATGAACAGCTGTTGGAAGGTTAGTTTAACTTTCCTTCTCTGGGCTTTCAGCCACATGAACATTCATTCAACCAAAAGGCACACCCCTTTTCATGGTAAGAATAGAAATAACCAGAAAGTTGAGAAGCTAACGCTGGAATGGAGAATAAGGTGCCTGTGTGATTCTTAGCGTGAGGGGTCAACTCCTGGTCAGTCTCCGTTAGCCAGCCGGCCTGCCTGCCTGCCTGCCTTCCTTCCTTGATTTTTCGAGACAGGGTTTCTCTGTGTAACAATCCTAGCTGTCCTGGAACTCACTCTGTAGACCAGGCTGGCCTCGAACTCACTGAGATCCTCCTGCCTCTGCCTCCCAAGTGCTGGGATTAAAGTTGTTTACCACCACCACCCAGCTGGACTCTGTTTTACTGAGAAGTCATCAGGCAGCTAACCCATGCTTGAACTTGACTGTGGAGGACCCAGTTTGTCAACGGCTCCAGCATTTTTTAGCTAGCAAATCTTCATTTCTTGTAAGTGAGCCCCTTGTTAGCTTTCCATGCCTTGTTCTCTCGCAGCAGTAGTAATCTTTGCTCCCCATCTCGAGAACATGGCTTGAACCATCTGGCCCTTCCCAGTGCTGGAAATTCACCCTACTGCTCAAATGAAACCTTCTTGTCAATTTAGATCTGAAATATACTTATTCCCAGCAAGGCATAAAATGAATCATCGTGGGTATGTCACTAAAGGCTTCCTTCTGTACCTGTTTTACAAAGAGGTCTGATCACATATGGATGACACACTAAATTACAAAATTCCTGCATAACTCATACTTAATAAGCTTCTAAATGTTTTTTAAAATACCCTGTGTATACTCATGTTACTTGGTTTTGTTATGCCCAAGTTTCTGGTCCCCAAATGAATTCATGGAGTCAGATTTTTGATGCAAATTACATGAGGGTTTTTAATATTCAAACTTGAGTTTGGACTCCACCTCCACCACACCAATGCAGTGGGTGAAGGAAGTGCAGCCCCGAACCTGAGGAAGGGATAAACTTTTAACGCCATAGTCAGGGGAGTCCTGTTGTCTTGGGATTGGGCAAGAAGTACATAGGATAAGGTAGTTTCTGAACTCACTGGTCAGTTTTTGGGTGTGAAAACCTAACAAAGAGCCATTAATAACTGACAAGGTATCTTCAAGAACAGGATGCCTCCCAAGAACATCTGGACCTCGTAAAATTTTATGGCCCTGCTCCCTATCTTCTTAATTGGCCATTTTTAGGGCATCTGCTCAAATTTCTGCTATGGCAGCACATTTCTGGAGCTGAGATGATCCACCCCCCAGCTTATGATATGGCTTCTTTAAAATGGAGTTTGCAAAGTCAGGTCCTCACAGTTTCTGTATTTCACTTTTGTAGTTGCTCTCCACTTGTAGATCCATCCACTTCCTCCAGTCATTCAGGAATGTGTGCAGATGGTAGCTTAAATGATGTGTGTTTGCTACTGAAGCATTCACATCAAAGAGACATGGGTGGGAGGAGTTGCATGCAGCCGCCTCCAGCACCTTCTAGAGACCAGCGTGAACCCTGCACTAGTTTGTATGTTCCCTCCCAGGTTTATTTTCGTTTCCTCCACTCTGTTAAAGATTTCACTTGAACCAGTACTTGAGTGCTGAGAACTGATACTGTCTCAAAGGATCTCAAAGAAATGTGATTCAGTGATAACTTGTTTCCTTTATACTTCTTATCTAATATGACATGAACCTCCTTTGAGAAGTGTCCATTATGAAAGTTAGCTCACAGGCCAGACATTCATCTTCCTTCTCAAGTGTTTCCTATCATTCTCAAGTCTAAATCGTCCTCTTTTTTATTAGTTAAATTTGTTGCTTCACAATTTTACAACAGGTTCCTAATGTATACTGACTTCCCTCAGCCTCCGCCCTCTCCCATCCCCCTCTTTCCCATATTTGTGTCTGTTTGCTTTGTGATTTACTGAGTTTAACCAGGGTTGCCTGTGATCTGGGTTTGGAGCTTTCCATGGGAAGCTGGTCCAGTCTGAGAGCACTTGGTTAACTCCATAGCACTTGTACCACCATTACACAGGTGGAAACATCTTGCCCAGGAGGTTTGTTTGTTTTTGGTTCATCGGGTTTACAGATTGTAGCTACAAATATTCTCCGTCCTGCTGGTCCCCTGAACCAGGTTTTCTCTGCCCGCCTGTTCTCAAAGCTGCTTATAAAATAACTACTCTGAGGCTTAATATTAGTTACATACTCTTCGGCCTATTAGCTCAGGCTTCTTATTAACTAACTCTTACATCTTAAATCAACCCATTTCTGTTGTTTTATATTTTTTCACGAGGCTCGTGGTTTGTTACATCTCGCCTCATGGGTAGCTACATGGCAACTGACTCTGCTTTCTTTCTCCCTGCATTCACTTTAGTTTTCTTGCTTAGCTGTATTCTGCTCTGCCATAGGCCAAAGTAGCTTCTTTATTAACCAATGGTAATAAAACATATTGACAGCATACAGAGGGGAATTCCACAGCAACAGATGGATAAGAGCAATGGTGCATTTTTCTCTGGCAGCAACCTGCATTGCACCTTGTCATAGGAGGCCCCTTGTTTGTTCCTGGCTGCTCAGCCCCGAAATATCCACACAGAAACTGTATTAGTTAAATCACTGCTTGGCTCATTACTCTAGCTTCTTATTGGCTAACTTTTATATCTTAATTTAACACATTTCTATTAATCTGTGTATCATCATGTGGCTGTGGCTTACTGGCAAAGTTTTGGCACATCTGTCTCTGGCTGTGGCTCCATGGCTTCTCCTGACTCTGCCTTCTTTTTCCCAGAATTCAGTTTAGTTTTCCCTGCCTACCTCTCTTCTGCCCTGCTATAGGGTCAAGCCAGCTTCCTTTATTCATTAATGGTAATCACAGCATATAGAGGGGAGTTCCACATCAGCACCTTTTAGAACTTTGACAGCAGCGATGACGTTTCCAGCTCTAGCTTGTTCTCTTTAAGTCTTGCAGCAAGGCACGTGGTAGCTTCAGCAATAGGTCCCATCCTCTAATTATGATGGACAGACAGTAGAATTAGGTAGGTCTGTGCTGCTATGATAAGGCATCGCACCAAAAGACCTTATGGAGCAGAGTTTAAATTTTGGCTTATGGTTCCAGAGGGCTGGTGGGAGGCATGTCAGCAAGCGGCAGATATATGACAGCAAGAGCAGGAACCTGGGAGCGCACATCTTTAACTGTAAGCAGATAGAACAAATAGGAAGTGAGGGGATACTATAAATGCTCAGTGTTGTAATTCCTTTAGCGTGGCTGCACCACCCAAACCTCTCCATACAGCAACCACACCCACGAACCAAGTATTCAAATACCCGAGCCTGTGGGGGCAGTCCCCATTCACACTGGAACAGCTAAAAGGACTGGCTAAGATCCTATATGGTTTGGGGCTTCAGGGACTCACTGACTATGGAGGTGTCCGACACTGGGACTGGGGTTTTATTTAGTCATTCATTGCCCCTACAATCAGCATCGTCTGGAGTCTAGATTAACTGATGTCACACATCAGAGTCAGTTCTATTTGGAAAGAGAGATATTGAGCTCTTGTGATTTAATTCTTAGAGTAAAAATTTTCAAACATGATACGATATAATTTATGATGCTGTGAAGGTCAAGGTAATACATTAAAATTTTTGTTTCACTAAGGGATACAATAGTGCCGGTATATTTAAGTATTTACTAAGCTTTATTTAAAGCCAGAATTGAGGCAGACAGTTTACTTAGGATATCTTAAAATTTCCTCTTAGTATCTTGGTCTGGAGGTTGAAGAGGGAAATAAACATTTATTTTATGCAGGCTTCATTGTAGTGGCACAAGGCTAAAAGAGAGTAGTAGCCTGTGAACAACAGAGAAATCACAGACCGTAATATGTGTTGTACAATTTTGAAACTATAAGAAATGAGCAGGAAGTGGTAGTGCACCTTTAATCCCAACACTCTGCAGACACAGGCAGGCAGATATCTGTGAGTTGGTCACCCTCCTGAAATTGCAGACTCTGCAGGCTGGATGAAAAGGAGGTAGAGGGAAGACAGCCTGTGGAGAAAGGGGCTCCCGTGTTTGTGAGATGCTTGTATGTAGTCAGGGTTCTCCTGGCTCTTAAACAGGAGCATATTTGCAAAGGTCTTACCTGCTTGGAAATTCCTGAGTGTGTTCAGGTTTAGTTCTCTGTATTCCATTGGCTGTGTCATATCTGATTGTATTGAAGGGGAGAAAGAATTATTTCACCAAGAGTTGCTGTTGAGAGGAGTTAGACATATTGGGTGTGTTTAGGAAGAACCTAGCACTGTAATCGTATACCAGCTTTTAAAGGTTCCTTATAACAATGGCTCTTGAAAGGTATAAATAAGACACTTAAAGTTTATCTTTTATCCTAGCCATCTGTCTGACAAACTCATTCTTCTTTTGAGTCAAAGTTGAGAGAAAAAGAAATGAATATCTGAGATCTGAAGTATTGGTTGACACCCCTTTGTTTCTAAATCTATTGGTTTCCCAGGCTAGTGCGTCTTGCTGTATACTTCAGCCTTGCACTTTACGCCAATTTCCTTCTGTCCGTTGAAGGATAAAGCTGTCAGTTCCTGTTGGTGAGTGTGGGAAGTAAATTCTCACTGTCTAAAATTTCTGCGTGTCAATGGATTTAGTTGCAATCATAACTGTTGTTTCTCAGTCTGCTCCTGAAGAACAGTAGATCCCTTGGCTTGTTTAACATGGTTTTACTTCTAACCCTGAAGCAGTTTTGCCCTACTTATTTGTACCTGGGCATGGAAATCTAGAGATCTACCTTGCCTTACTTGCTACGTGCTACACTTTGGAGGGTAATCAGAGACAAGCATCTGCGGAGCTTGAGATACTGCGCTGACTGAACCAGAATCTAACTAGCAACGTGATTAAATAAATCAGTAGCTAGGCGGAAGCAAGATGTTTACTTTCTACCTCTTTCGCAGGCGTGTTGTTAGAATCACTATAATTAGATTTAAAAAATGTAGACCATGTTTAAGCTTTTCACAGATAAGTGCTATATAAAAAGCAAGGTGTTGTTAGCATCTCATTGCTTTCTTTGTCTTTGACACTAGAAATGTATGTTGCGTTCTCTAATTTCCCGGTGTACGTTCTAATAAATGTTTTGAATTTGTGGTCTTGGTTGGGATGCTATAAAATCCCCCTGTCCTGTTTTTAGTCCTGAGCGATGAGTCTGGGTATGGCTAAGTTAATAGCAAGGCAATTTTGAACTGCCTGTGCTAAGGGCTTTCCTGCATATCCTCTGGCCTCTCCACTTTCAGGGTTGGGTTACTGTTTACAGTAACACCTTTCACCATGACTGGGCACTCTGAGTCAGTTTGCCAGTTGTCTGGCTATCTTGTACCCAGTGTTTGTCTGCTTTTACCTCTCCTTTGACCATCCCTTTTTCTCAAATTCCAAGAGGGATAAGCTCTTTTCCAGCATCCCTGAGATGCTCATAGCCACAAGCTTGTCACACACTAAGACAGTCTGATACATGTAGATTTTGCCACCTTCAAGGTGTAGGATGTGAAGACCTAGGGATTTGGGCTGGTGGCTTCTCAGGGGTGGAACTCCTCTTTTCACAAGTGATTTTTATTTTTTTTCCTATTCATGGGTAGGTTTTGTTATGTTTAGATATAAATAAACACTTAAGATCAAATGAGATGACTTATAGAAACAGCATTCAGAATATTTAAGTGGACAGTTGCCAGTGGTTTCTGGAGTGTTTTAAAATGGCTCTCATTTTATCTACAACTTGGATTTTCTTTAAAACACCTTGTTTTTTAAAGGCCCTTAAAAGCCAGTAATCACAGGCTTTGATATAGGAACATAAAACAAACAGGCAGCCTCTGATGTTGGCTGAATTTGTTTGATTTTCAGGCCAAATAAATGAAGACTGTTTCTGAGAATAGTGTGTGCTATTGTGTGCAGATCGAGGGACCTTCCAAACATTTTGACTGTTGGTATTCTAGCAGAGCGTTTATGGGATGTGCTACCTAGTTTCCTAAGGAAGGGAGGGAGGGAGGAAGACAACTTGCCTCCTGTGTGTTAGAATCTTCAGATGGATGTTTTGATTGCTTTTTTTTCTTTTCTTTTTTTTTTTGCACTTCAGTTCTTTTTTTTCCTTTTTTTTAAAATTTTTTTTTATTAATTAAATTTTTTTTATTTTTTTATTTCTCTCTGCTCCCCTCCCTGCCACTCCCCTCCCTCCCTCAACCCTCCCCCAAGGTCCCCATGCTCCCAAATTATTCAGGAGATCTTGTCTTTTTATACTTTCTACTTCCCACATAGATTATATCTATGTAGGTCTCTCTTAGTGTCCGTATTGTTGTCTAAATTCTCTGGGATTGTGGTTTGTAAGATGGTTTTCTTTGCCTTATGTTTAAAAACCACCTATGAGTGAGTACATGTGATAATTGT
>PVIU01033274.1:0-12561 GCA_004026605.1 Ondatra zibethicus
GAGGGATGGGGGTGGGCCTTGGACTTCCAACAGGGCAGGGCACCATGCCCTCTTTCAAGGAAGAAGGGGGAGGGAGGAGGGGTGGGGGGGTAGTGGGAGGGGACCGGGAGAAGGGGAAGAAAGGAAAAAAAAATTTTATTTCTTTAATTATGTTCTTGAATGGAAAAAATAAAACAAAACAATGTATGGAAAAAAAAGAAAGTGTCATGAAAGACACAAGGAATATAATGATAAAAGCAAAAGAGAAAAGTGCAGAGCTCCAATCCTCATTCGCTTAAAAGGAAAATATTAAGTTCAAAATTAGAAGAAAAACAATGCTCAAAGGCATATAAAAGAAACTTCTTGTGCCGTAAAATAGTGCTAACACTGTGGGGCAGTTATAAGTCCTTGTACAGTGACAAGTGGGAGGATTTCTTTCAAAATGGATGACAGAAGGAAAGAAAGCCTTTGAGTTTTTTTTAATTGAACCTCAACCTGTAATGTAGCCCAAGCTTTCCAAGTCCATGCTTATTTGTGTTTATGGTAAACTGACTTCATGTTTCTACAGGTAATGAATTTCCTTAACCGAACATTAACCCGTATACATATGGTCTGACCCTTTGCATCTCTGTGCACTGAAATAAGGCTGAATTGTGGATTTTCAAAGGCACATTTTAGGAGCCACACACTTTACATAATTGACTTTGAAAGCTACTACATGTAATATTTTGACTTGTGGGCAATTCTTCGTTCTTAAGTCTGGATGTCAGCAATAACATCCTGTAAAGGGATTATAAACATGCTAGGATTGAGAGTCAGGAGACAACGTGAAACAATTCAAAGAGGCATATGCAGTTTGCATTCCTTATGAAATTAAGTGGCAGACTGGATTCAACCATGAGTCAAAGTGCAAATATTGCCTCTTTGGTTATTATAATCAAATGCATTATACATATTTATGTTGGTGCAATATTCTTTAATCTCTGTATACCTACATAATTCATTCACTTTAAAAATATTGACAGTTCTCTAAAATAATACACTAATTAAATAGCAGTAGTTTCAGCTACCACCTGTCTCTCCCTTTTGGTTGCAAACATGTTTTGAATCACATCCTTAAACATTCAACTCACCCTTATTTCTAAGATAGTTACACTATGAACAGTTTCTGCATTATTGTTATTTTTTACATTAATTACAGCAGAACTTTCTTTGGGGTTAGTCCCAGAGCATATTTTAAATTGTAAACTGTAAATGGGGGAGATTCACTGTATGAAAAAGAGCTGCAAAATGAACCACTTCTGTATCGAAGCCAGTCACTGACGGCCTGAGTCAGTTTGAACATTAGAAATTCTGCTTCTCTACAAGCTGACATGCCTAAGACGGTTAACTTTGTATATATTAGGGACAATAAACATTCTCCCCTTTGCAGGGAGACACCTGCAAACATATTATTTTCTTTCACACACGCACTCTCACACACACACACAAACGTGTGTGTAAGAACAATTTTTACTTTATGCATGTGTGTGTGTGTGTTACCCAAGCAACATGATATCGAACACTCACACTAAAGAAGGAAGGTCACAGAATGTAAGGGGTGTGAGGCTCTGTCATCATCTGTTGAGATTCTTTGCTTTTCCTTTTATGCAAATGACCTCCATTCTTTTCTGCTATTTGTCAGCTTAGGAGGCTGCCATTGTTATGGAGATGATCCTTCCCCTTACCTGTCTTTCTATCAGTGTAGCTGAAGCTAATTCAGGGCATTGATGTAAGATTATTATCACGCTGAGCACTTATCTGACAAAATTTATGATGATGAGTCTAACACATGTTGGCTAGGCCAGTGTTCCCCCATCATGGGTTTTTATGCCATTCCCATTAGCTGGTGACAGCTGTCAAAAATATGGTTGTTATCGTTTTATTTACTTCTGACATTTGAAGGTCACTTATAGTTTTAATTAAATTTTTCCTTTGTCAACTCAGACATACCACTCAATTTAGCTCTCGATTGGTCTTATAGCTGAAATGGCATTCTAGGAGCCGGCTATGTCAAGATTGCTTCTCTCCACCTGTTATTGCAATGATAATCATTACTGAATTTCCCAAATACATTGGTGAAAACATAGAATGGGGAAATAGGTAAAGCCTGGAAAGTGGACCACGTCCCTAAATAGGGGATATATGCTCCTTCTAACCCTTGCTCCTAGAGCTGAGACATTAATGAAATCATGCTGCTATTCCCCAGGTGGCTATGTATGTGCCATACTCTCCTCAGTATACTTTCCTACCCAAGTGACCACTTTATTGCTATGATAGAAAAGTTTTCTTTTCCAATCCTGATATTGCTAGCCCACCGGTGGTAGGCTCTTCCCCAAATGGTATATCTCTGATGCTGGGTGGAGTTATGGCCCTCTGATCTACTTCAAACATTAAAATACAACACTGTTGTCTCCTCCCTTTAGAGGCAGGTGAGCCTGTCAGTCGCATCAGGAAAGATGATTCACTAACATCATGCTAAGGAGAGGGGAGGGATAATTAACCTCACTGTGAGATAATATACTAGAAAGCCCACCCATCTGAACAGACAGTCACAGTCAGGGAGCTCTGTTAAGTCTGCTTTTCTGAGTCCTAATTCAGAAAAATATCACATTTTTTCTTTTCGCTTCCTTTCAGATACTTCCCAAGCCCAAGCCTGTTCTCTTTGGCACTCCAGGCTCTCATTCTTTCCCTGAAGCTGTGATCTTTCACCACTTGTCTGCCATGTGGCTACTCTCAAAAGATCATGGCTTCTCCTACTCTAAGACTTACAGCTTGCCTGCCCTGTTGGTTTTCTCTTAAGCTATAATGAAATGACCTTAAGATTCATTATGAGTCTATTTAAAAAAAAGTCTTTTGAAACAAGACTAAGAACTCAAAAAAAGAGGTTACCATTTCCCTGATAAAATATGGTACCCAATGCAGGCCTTTTAAAATTTCTAGTGACAATATATTTCTTTCATCCACTGGCTGTGAACAATGAACAATTCAAGCCTCAAAAAACAAATTTTAAATCGGAAGCATAAGGTTTTATAGAGGTTAGAGGATTTTGACCTTGTGGTTTATAACAACAGGCATTGTACCAGTATTCATAGTTGTGATGTTAGATCACAAGGGCTGGTCAGTATTTTTCATCTCAGGAAACATTGGTTTTTGTGGCAACTTCAAGTACATAAGATTCATTCCTTGTAGTAGACTTAAATGAAAATAGGGTTGAGGCGCTTGAGAGTGTTGATACAGAGAACAACTCCACAAGTTATTCTTTCTTAAGCAAGTTAACCAAGAAAAAAAGCTCTCCAAATGCAGGACTGAAGCAGTCTTTGCCAGCTTTAAATTTTGCAGCGATTGACACTCAACCGTTTTGTTCACTGTTAGTTGTGTTTGTAATGTTTTAAACCAAGTATAAATATTCAGATTTCTACAGATTGCCACAGACACACAAGTAGCTTGCTGAGTTTGGAGGTAAGGAACAAATTAGGAGGATTTAACATGAGATTCTTTGACTCAAATGTCACAACCATGAGTACCCAGATGATGCTGTTATGCTCAAGTTTCTGGTCCCCAAATGAATTCACAGAGCTGAATTTCTGATGCAAATTACATGAGGATTTTTATTCAGTCTCTAGTTTGGTCTATACCTCTACGACATCAATGCCGTGGGTGAGGGAAGTACAGCTCCATACCTGGGAAGGGACTAAAGGGGAAATGCCGTAATCAGGGGAGTTCAAGTCCTGTCATCTTGTGTGTTTGTGTGTGTATGTGTAGGTGCAGATTTTATTTTTATTGTCTTGTTTTTAGAGTAGATCTCATGACTGGTAATGTTACACCTTTCCCATGACTTGGTTGACTCCTGTCTAGTCTAAGAATAATCCCAAAAATGATTTATTTGCTCTATTTGAAGGGTGGAGGGGAGTAGGAATAAAACCCACAGTATGTCATGCTTCAGAAAGCAATTTACACTAGGTGAACTATCTTGGTATCAGTCTCCCACAGCACAGTTTTCTCCATGGAAGAGTGTTGAACTCAATGCCATATCCTTATGTTCTGTTGACATCATTAACAAAAGTAAATTTTAAAAAAAGGTATTGTGAAAGTAAAGAGTCTTCTTCAGCTCAAGTTGAAGATTTATAGTAAATAATCTTAATTACTTGGTTTTAGAGAGGATGTATTCTTTTTTTTATTTTTCACTCTTTTTTAATTGATTTTATTGAGCTATACATTTTTCTCTGCTCCCCTCCTTGCCTCTCCCCTCCCGTTCAACCCTCTCCCATAGTCCCCATGCTCCCAATTTACTCAGCAGATCTTGTCTTTTTCTAGTTCCCATGTAGATTAGACCCATGTATAGATTAGAGCCATGTATATCTCTCTTAGGGTCCTCATTGTTGTCCATGTTTTCTGGGATTGGGAATTGTAGGCTGGTTTTCTTTGCTTTATGCCTAAAAGCCACTTATGAATGAGTACATATGATATTTGTCTTGATGGGTCTGGATTACCTCACTTAATATGATGTTTTCCAGATTCATCCGTTTGCCTGCAAATTTCAAGATGTCATTATTTTTCTCTTTTGTGTAGTACTACATTATGTAAATGTACCACATTTTCCTTATCCATTCTTTTGTCGAGGGGCATTTAGGTTGTTTCCAGCTTCTGGCTATGATAAACAATGCTGCTATAAATGTAGTTGAGCACATGTCCTTGTGGTACAATTGAGCATCCTTTGGGTATATACCCAAAAGTGGTATTGCTGGGTCTTGAGTAAGGTTGTTTCCTAATTGTCTGAGAAATCATCATATGGACATCCAAAGGGGTTGCACCAGCTTGCATTCCCACCAGCAATGAAGAAGTGTTCCCTTTACCCCACAACCTCTTCAGCAAAAGTTGTCATCAGTGCTTTTGATCTTAGTCATTCTAACAGGTGTAAGATAGAATCTCAGAGTTGTTTTGATTTGCATTTCTCTAATGACTAAGGATGTTGAGCATTTCCTTTAGTGTCTTTCAGCCATTTTAGATTCTTCTGTTGAGAATTCTCTGTTTAGGTTGTACTCCATTTTTTTTATTGGATTATTTGTTCTTTTGATGAACAATTTTTTGAGTTCTTTGTATATTTTGGAGATCAGACCTCTGTCTGATGTGGGGTTGGTGAAGATCTTTTCCCATTATGTAGGATGCCATTTTGTCTTGTTGACAATGTCCTTTGTTTTACAGAAGCTTTTCAGTTTCAGAAGGTCCCATTTTTTAATTGTTTCTCTCAGTATCTGTGCTACTTGGGTTACATTTAGAAAGTGGACTCCTGTGCCAGTGCTTTCAAGTGTACTTCCCACTTTCTCTTTTATGAGATTCAGTGTGAATGGATTTATGTTGAGGTCTTTGATCCATCTGGACTTGAGTTTTTTGCATGGGATAGATATGAACCTATTTGCATTCTTCTACATGTTGATATACAATTATGCCAGCACCATTTGTTGACTCTGCTTTCTTTTTTCCATTTTATATTTTTTGCTTTTTTGTCAACAATCAAGTGTTTGCAGGTGTGTGGATTAATATCTGGATCTTCAATTTAATTCCACTGGTCCTCCTGTCTGTTCTTATGCCAATACCAGACTGTTTTCAGTACTGTAGCTCTGTAGTAGAGTTTGAAGTCAGGGACTGTGATGCCTCCAGAAGTTCCTTTACTGTACAGGATTGTCTTGGCTATCCTGGGTTTTTTGCTTTTCCATATGAAGTTGAGTACCGTTCTTTCAAGGTCTGTGAAGAATTTTGCTGGGATTTTGATGAGCAATGCCTTGTATCTATAGATTGCTTTTTTGATAAGATTGCCATTTTTACTATGTTAATTCTACCTACCCAAGAGCATGGGAGATCTTTCCATTTTCTGGTGTCTTCTTCAATTTCTTTCTTCAAAGATGTAAAGTTCTTGTCTTGTTTAGTTAGAGTTACTCCGAGATATTTTATGCTATTTGCGGCTATTGTGAAGGGTGATGTTTCTCTGATTTCTTTCTCAGCCCATTTATCATCTGTGTAAAGGAGGCTATTTATTTATTTTTTTTGAGTTAGTCTTGTATCCTGCTACATTACTGAAGGAGTTTATGAGTTGTAGAAGTTCCTTCTTAGAATTTTTGGGGTCACTTATGTAAACTATCATATCATCAGCAAATAGTGAGAGTTTGACTTCTTCTTTTGTGATTTGTCTCCCCTTGATCTCTCTTTGGTGTCTTATTGCTCTAGCTAGGACCTCAAGAACTATATTGAATAGGTATGGAGAGAGTGGACAACCTTGTCTTGTCCCTGATTTCAGCAGAATCTCTAGGAGTTTCTCTCCTTTTAGTTTGATATTGCCTGTTGGCTCGCTGTATATTCCCTTTATTATGTTTCATTATGTTCCTTGTATCCCTGCTCTCTCCAAGAACTTTATCATGAAGGGGTGTTGTATTTTGTTGAAAGCTTTTCAGCATCTAATAACATGATCATGTGATTTTTATTTTTCAGTTTATATGGTGGATTACATTGACAGATTTTTGTATGTTGAACTATCCCTGCATCTTTGGGATAAAACCAACTTAATCATGGTAGATGATTTTTCTGATGTGTTCTTGGATTTAAGTTGCCACTATTTTATTGAGTATTTTTGCATCAATGTCATGAGTGAGATTGGTCTGTAATTCTTTTTCTTAGTAATTATTTTATGTGGTTTGGGTATCAGGGTAATTGTAGTCTCATAAATAGAGTTTGGCAATGTTCCTTCTGTTTCTATTGTGTGGAACCATTTGAGGAGTATTGGTATTATTTCTTCTTTGAAAATCTTATAGAATTCTGAGCTGAAACCATCTGGTCCCTGGCTTTTTTTACAATTTTGGTTGTGAGACTTTTGATGTCTGTTTCTATTTCTTTAGCAGTTAGTTATAGGTCTATTTAATTTCCTTATATGGTCTTGATTTAATTTTGGTAAATGATATTTATTCAGAAAATTGTCCATTTCCTTTAAGTTTTCCGATTTTATGGAGTACAGGTTTTTGAAATATGACCTAATGATTCTCTGGATTTCCTCCATGTCTGTTGTTATGTCCCCCTTTTCATTTCTGATTTTGTTAATTTGGATATTCTCTCTCTGCCTTTTGGTTAGTTTGGATAGAGGTTTGTCTATTTTGTTGATTTTCTCGAAGAACCAACTCTTTGTCTCATTGATTCTTTGTATTATTTTTTTGTTTCTATTTTGTTGATTTCAACTCTGATTATTTCCTGCCATCTAGTTCTACTGAATGAGTTTGCTTCTTTTTATTCTAAAGTTTTCAAATGTTGTTTTAATTCACTAGTGTGGGATTTTTCAAGTTTCTTTATGTAGGCATTTAGTGCTATAAACTTTCCTCTTAATACTGCTTTCATTGTGTCCCATAAATTCGAGTGTGTTGTGTGGTCATTTTCATTGAATTTTAGGAAGTCTTTTTTTTGCTTCCTTTATTTCCTTCTTGACCCATTGATGATTCAGGTGAGCATTGTTTAATTTCCCCGTGTTTGTGGGCTTTCTGGAATTAGTGTTGCTGTTGAATTCTAATTTTAAGGCATGGTGATCCGATAAGATCCATGGGGTTATTCTAATTTTTTTGGATCTGTTGAGGTTTGTTTTGTTACCTAGTATATGGTCAATTTTTGAGAAGGTTCCAAGAGATGCCGAGGAAAAGGTATATTCTTTTATGTTTGGATGTAATGTTTTGTAGTTGTCTGTTAAGTCCATTTGAGTCATGAAATCTGTTAGTTCCCTTATTTCTCTGTTAATTTTTTTTTTTTTTGCCTGACAGACCTGTCCAGTGGTGAGAGGAGAGTGTTGAAGTTTCCCACTATTAGTGTGTGGGGTTTAATGTATGACTTAAGCTTTCAAAGTGTTTCTTTTACATATGAAGATGCCCTTGTATTCGGTGTATAGATGTTCATTATTGAGATTTCCTCTTGATGGATTTTTCCTGTGACTACCATGAAATGTCCTTCTTTGTCTCTTTTGATTGATTTTAGTTTGAAGTCTGTTTTGTTAGATATTAGCGTAGCTACACCAGTTTGTTTCTTAGTTCCCTTTGATTGGAAAATTTTTTTTCCCAACCCTTTACTCTGAGGCAATGTCTGTCTTTGAGGTTGAGGTGTGTTTTTTTTTTTTTTTTTGTATGCAACAGAAGGATGGATTCTCTTTTCATATCCAATCTATTAGCCTGTGTCTCTTTATAGGTGAGTCGAGTCCAATTATATTAAGGGATATTAATGATAAGTGAGTGTTGTGTCTTGTTATTTTAGTTTAATAGGCTAGGCATTTCTGTACTACCTCCACCACTTCTATCTTCTCTTGAGAACATGTTCTTAGTGCAAAACAAGCTGTCTCAGAGAAAAGCTGTTGGTCTTATCCTTGAAGGCATAAAGACTTTCAGAGACCTCTGCCAGGTCCCAGGGAATCTGAGAGCAGTTGAATAAGTCTTCCCATTGCATCTGCAAAGAGGTACTCTTGTAGACACATATGAGATACCATTTCTATATTGGTTCTATTAGTATTGAATTCATCTTCTGGTTCCCTTATTGGACTCTGGTTATACTCAGAAAGAGGTGAATTTGGGGACACTCTGGGTCCTGCAATGTTCTCTGGTGACATGACATAGTTTCCCTGTCTTAAAACATCCATTATACTTTTACTTGTTATGTGAATGTCTTTAGGGTATGGTTCTAGAAGATTATGAGAACAGAAACCATACTGAAAAGAATAAAAGTTATATTTATGGACTGCTATTCTAATCCAGATACAAGGCTAGTAAGTTCACGTTTTTGTATAATAACTTCCCAAAATTTGTGCGGGCAAAACTATCATTATTGTAATTTCCTGCTATGGGTGTAGATCATCTTAGAGGATAAATAAAGTGCCCAGCTCATAGCAAGTAAGAGAGTGGAATCCAGTAACCATAGCATGGCCATGATATACTGAGTATATTACATCATAATCTCTTTTCCTAATAGCTCAACTGGAATAAAATTGATGAATCAATAAACTAATATAAGTAGGCTAAAGAAAGGAGGGGTTGAAGTAAAAGGAGAGTCAGAGAGGATGACAGTTAAGTGCTTTACGTGGCGATAACCCCCTTGATGTCAGTCAAGTCCATGATGAAGAGACATTGCACAAAACATGCAATAAATTCAAAAGTACTATGGAAGGACTAAAAAGATGATTCAGCAGTTAAGAGCTGTAGAGAGCTGATGAATGATGAGTATATATATTGTTGACATTGGTACTGCCATGTCAAGAACCCTAAGGTCTCAGGTCCATGGGAATGGCAAAGCCATTCTAGTTTAGGTTTTAGTACAGATGTTTACAATCGGTTTTAGTACAGATGTTTACAATCAGTTGAACTTTAGCTAAAATCACTGTAAATAGAATTTATCAACCTCTGCTTCTTCAAGATGACTGCAGCCTGAGACTGATCCCCTATAGCAATTTCCTAGCAATATTAGCTAACCTGCCTTCTCCCTCTTGTTGTTATAATATATAACGGTGCTAAGCTTCCAGGCTGTTATTAGTACATCTCCATCAGAATGCACTGCCTACCCAGTCTCACTGTGTAAGTCTCTCTGTGTGTGAATGTGTGTGTGTGTGTGCAAACACATGCGTGTGCATGCACACACGTGCGTACACACAGGTGTGATTTCTTCATTTCTTGTTGCCTCATTCAGGTCATTCCCAAAGCTGTGAAGACTGTGGCAGAGAACTCTCATGTCAGCCAGCTTACATCCTCAAGTACATATTCTGCTTCAATCTGACAGCCTCTTCTGGCATTTAAAGATACCTATATACAAGTGTGTGCACACATATGCATACTCGTCCAGAAAGAAATTCACAGACACATAGAAACAAGATTCAGAAGGTGGGCACTTTCTTAGTAGTAAAGCACATTCCTGTCATGGCTTAAACCCTGAATTCATTCTGCAATACAACTATTTTAATTGAAATCAAGAAAACAAAATGATAAGAGTTGTCTGAAAGAAATTTCTCAGACCAGAGTCTGGGGAAATTTTTGCATTCACAGCAGAAGGCCATCAGCAAGATGTGGGCTGTAGAATGCACATGGTATTCTAGTCTATGGACATATAGGTGGATGTTGTATGGGATGGAAAGAAAATGTAAGGATGTGGAGCAAGAAGTGCCAAGAAGGAAATGGTGCTGGCAGTCCCTAAGACTATATAAAATAGATTTTCAGTGATTTATATTATATCTGAAAATTTCTGAATGAGAACACAGATAACTTGCTATTCATCTTTCTCAAGGTTTAACATTTCAGTTTTTAGAGAACAAACCTTAAAGTATGATTTTGTTATTCTTTCCATTAAGTGTCAATTTCTTGTTTGGTCACTGGGTCTGAAAAGAAATGAAAGGGTGTTATTAATACACAAAGCATATAGTCTAGAACATTTAAATAAAAAACAACCCCATGTTAACAAGAAAATAGCTCATGGAGTAAAGAATTCTCCATGAGAATTTGAACTGTACATAGGCAAAATGTTCAATTCAACAACACCTGAGCTCTGAGGTGCTTTGGTGAAATTCTCTTCACCTAGTTATTTAAAATGTGTGCTCTGAAAGCAATGAGTCATAGTCCACGGAATCCTCAGGGGAACACTTGCTTCATGATCTCCAACCAGCCTCCTTCTCCAGTAATTTGGAGTCTGTTACACGAATGCCAGCCCAATTGTTTTTACTCTTAAATGCTGTGTTATGCTTCAGCGCTTAAAGCAATCTTTCCAATATTGCTTATATTTAAATATTTGTTTATCTAACAGACATTCAGGCAGCTGCAATCCTCTCTCTAAATATGCAAGCCTCCAAGGAGCTCAGATTTGGAAGAAAACAACTCAAGTCTGTTTCTCTCACACACAGCTGTAGTGGCAGGCATGGGCACACATACATGCACACGCATGCATATACAAAGTACAAAGCTAAAGGGAGCTCTAAGCAGCAACTTCCCCATCTGAAATGAACTATAGGTCTGTTCTGGTAATTTCTGTAACGGCTTATTATCATAATAATTACTAACATGTAGAAGTTAGGAGGTGATGGACAACCGGCAGTTATGTTGTACCTTGTAGACAGGGAATATGTGAGGGGATTAATTACACCATGTTCGGTACGCAAAGAAATCTCTCTAACAGGAGCTATGACTGTTCAGATTGGGGGCTTTGTATTATGATCATAATATTCCGTATTTCTAAAGGTAGATTATAAAAAGTAGCGATTTCTATCTCAATGCTTATCAGAACAAGTAAGTCTGTAATATAACCCAAACTAGTAAATAAAAAATAAAATGTAATTATTTGAACGTGTTGATTGCACATATTATGTTTAAATTTATTGTCTTTTAACTCAAGCATCACATTTTACCTTAACCCTCTTTAGGATAGGTACCAAAGTTTTCAGGAGGCAGAACTCATCAGGTTCCCTAGTGAAGTCTCAAGACGGTGTTCACTATCTTGTACCAATGCCAATACTTCATTAATAAAGCTACTGTTTTTCAAAGCAAATAATCATATATGCTTGTATTTATTTATTAACCTGGCATGAACTTTATTGAGATTTAAACTCTTTCACCATTGCTAACCAAATTTTTCTCTTCTCTGGGTAAGCATGTTGGGCACACCTGGAAGTACATCACAACATGGTAGAGAATGTAGCTCACCTTCTACCAAAGGAAATTAGAGGCAACCTATGTTAAATGATGTACCTGAGACACTGCAGCTTGTTCAACAAAGCGAGTGTTGTCTTTGGAGCTTGAATTCAAGTCTTTGGATCTGAGACCTTGACTCATAACTCTGGTATGGAGAGGGTCAGAGGTCTTCTCTATGATAGCACAGATGTTCTATATCTACTCTCCCTAGTCATAGGCACATTTGGTCATATGGTTGATAAACTGTGTGACAATCTCAGACCCATGCACATATAGGCAGCACTAACAGGACTCAGTGGGTTATAAAAAGAAAATGACAAGAAAATGAAGTGGAAGAAAATATGTGTGTATGTGTGAGTTGGGGGTTGTCTGGATGGAGCTAGAGGAAAAAAGTAGGGGTGGTATGGTTAAAATACATTGCATGGAGGTATGAGATGGTCACAGAATAGTAAAAATTAAAAAAAACCCAAAAAACTAAAAAAAAAAAACCAAACCAAAGAACCAAAAGTACATTTGACTCAAAAAATGTTTTAAAAAGGTAAAATAAAATCATGTTGCTTTCAAAATGATCTGAAAATTTTCAGAGTAATGCAGACAAGATAATAAATTTAGAGGATATGACTTTGGGTTTGTCTTTGGAAAATACATGACAAATTGACAAAAAAAAAAAAAGAAATGTGAAAACATATGATGTCTGCTGGATACGCCATAGAAAGACAGATTTTTGAATTTAAGTGATGAAAAACAATTTTGAACATTTGTGGATTTGAAATATATAGATCAATCTAATCCTCTGTTACTACAAGATATTAAGAATTTGATCTGGAATGACTACTTTACTCTTCACATTAAAACACATTTC
>PVIU01033275.1:0-12571 GCA_004026605.1 Ondatra zibethicus
TTTGAAATACTAAAGGGTAAAAAGAAAAACCAAACAAATGCCTTCTTCTAGAATATTTTCTTCGGAGGAGCTCCAGGATTTTTTGGAAAGCCTCCCTTATTGTCAAGGACATGCAGGTTCAGGTACCTGAGTTTGTACGGGGTAAAGGTGTCATAACCTAGGGCACAGTGTTTACAACACCAGAGTCCTGTGCACTATTGCACAGTTCACCTTCAGTATTGTTTCAAATGGCAGAGAACTGACTTCTCAGGATTCTCAAGAACAAAAGGAGAGCAGTTTCATTTTCTGTTTCACACATGAAGAATGAGGGTGTACGAAGGATATGCCACATCTAAACCTACACAGCAAGACAACCCACAAGGGACAGTTACATGGCCTGGCTACACCCCAAAGATACCCACATGGGGCAGTTACATGGTCTGGATACACAGCAAGACAACACACATGGGGCAGTTACATGGCCTAACTGCTCAGGTTTGCATGTCATTCACTATCTCTGCTCAAGAAAGGTCAGGAAGCACACTACTTTGTATGAGAATGTAAGAAGTTAGGTAAGACAAAGAGCTCGGGTGAGAAAACCATTTAGTCTATGTTCTAAGTTAGTGATTCTCAGCCTGTGGGTAGAACAGTCCTTTCACAGGGGTTGCCTAAGGCCTTCTGCATATCAAATATTTACATTATGATTCATAATAGTAGCAAAGTTATAGTTATATAGTTGCAAAGAAAATAATTTTGTGGTTGGGGGTCAGCACAACATGAGGAACTGTATTAAAGGGTCACAGCATTAGGAAGTTGAGAGCCACTGTCCTATGCAGACAATATGTGGTAAAGGTAACTCTATAAAATCTGCTGTTCCTTGGGAAATTCTTCCACTGTCCCAGGGTGGGGGATCAGCATGAAAAGTTCAACACTAAAGAAAAGACATAAACAGTTTCATAACATGGAAGAGTAAAAATCAGAAAAAGAGAACAAGAAATACATCAAATCACATGGAGCCTGCTGTGTGGTTTCTGTTAATTTCAAAATGACATCTTAAACATGAGGAGGTTTGAACAGACTTGAAAAGAAAGAGAGCACGAGGGAGCAGCTTGGGAGAGTGAATTTGTCCATTTAAGCATGTTTCCCCCCGTTCTTGCTGCTCATCTGAGACCAAGAAGTAGAGCAGGTCAGGAAAAGGGTTATGGTGAACACTGCAAGATGAAAGATAAGCAACCAGGCAGTTAGAAGCCAAAGCATTTTATCTAGAAGAGCGAGCAGGTCTGGCCTTGTTTCCATCTTGATAAGGATTAGATTGGAGAGCTTGTTTGTCTATAGACTAGGATGGGGAGGAGGGGTGGGAGGATGGAAGGAGGAGGACAGGGAAGTCGAAGGGAGTGGGGGAGCTATGGCGTATGGCGTGGTGGCACACTGCTAATGTAGCTGTCATTGCCTCTTTTGTGTTTTATGTGTATTTGAAATTTGGGGTGTTAGAAATGTCTATTTAGATAGCATGGTTGTGTTTCTGATATTTGTGAGGACTTTAAATATCAAGAGAGTTGTGGCGGCCTGAACAGGCTCATTATCACTGTAAAATTTTCAGACAAACTGGGTGGCATGGACTTTTAACTTGAAGGAAGTGGTATCTGAGCTTAAGGTCCTTTTAAAGTGCTATTATTTTGACTTTGATACATATGCACCATATACTCTATGTCCCCCTAAAGTTATGTTTTCATTTTAGGTCTTTTAAAAAATAAAAATAAATAGATTATGGCTATTTCCGCTTTCACCTTGTGATCTGGAATTGTAACTTGTTTACAACTGGTGTTTTTACATAATTATCAAAAATGACAAAGATCTAAGATTGCCTCTTGGTTGCAAAGATAGCATTGTTCTTTGGGATATTTTTCCCCAACTACTTTTAGAAATTTGTCTAAATAGAATTGATCAACTCAAAATGAAACTCCATCTATAAACAGGCCTTTAAAATCATTTGCAGCTAGTTAAAATATTTTTTCCTCATTGTAGTGGATTTATACTTCTCAAGCTGTTAGTCATTCAAGTAAATTTTATTGAATATTGGGAGTATTATCCACTCTTGGGCTGGAGTTAATAGTCTATACTTAAAAGAGATTAACCGAGACATTTTAGGTTAGACAGAAAACCAAATTTGTATGAATGACAAGTGGGAAGAGGCCATCCTAAAACAGTATCTCCCTCCTTATCTTGCTCCTTAGACTGCCTGGCATCAGAGTTCATCTTCTTCATGATCCTGAGGCAATTACCACAGACGGTCGGCTCTGGGGCCTCCTTGATCCCTGCAGCACTGCACAGAAGGCTCTGGGGAATACTTCTTCTCCCAGAGTGCGTGTCCCTTAAAACTTTCCTTCTCTAACCTCCTGTGCTTGGCTATTCTGCTGATCTCAGTCAGTGCACTGCAGAAATTTTCATGGTCTTGAAGATGTAATGGTCAACAGCAGCCTTGTTGGACTGGGAGCATCTGACAGCACACACTATCTGAGTTCCTCCAGTGGGGTGTGGCAACCTGGAGGACCTCACTCTGCAGCACTGTATAGAAGGGTTGCTAAAAGATAATTGCTTACTCTACCATTCTATGACCTTCTCAGTATTTTGCATTTTACTATATCATAAAAATAATGTTTTTTGTGTGTAATGCAGGAATTTGTAATTATTAAAATAAAAATAAAACCATATTTTTCTAATTTTTTAATATATTCAATACCTGGGACATATTATTCACTAAATGGTGGGATCATTCTTTTCACAAGATTTATGATTTTCTAGTCTATTAATATCTTTCTATACTGTAAAATATTTAAGTATATATTTTTCAAACTGTGTAGTATCCAAAGCATGAACGCATGGCTTCTTTTAATCAAGCTTTTCATTATTTCATCAATTTAACAAATCCTCATCTACTTTTAGGCTGTGCTAAGAACTGTTAGGAACACTTACTTATGTTTATTCTCTTACCTAGAGTGAAACTCACTTAGTCTGCAACCCCTACTACTTTTCCTTTTCCTAATCTCCAGACACAGAACCCAAGAAACAAGGATATTAAGCTCCTTGCCCATGCTTGCAAGGCCAGCAAGCATAGAACCCGAGCTTCCAACTCAGAATGTCTTCATACAAAGATTGTCTTACCAACTCCTGTGATGGGGAGGTCATAACAACGCTGTGATGAGAAGCCAAAGTTTTTAGGATGAACCTAACGTCCTTCTATGTGCAACGATAGTCTTTCTAAAGCTTTGAACTTTTCACTTCCACACAGTGTGGAATGCCAGACCTGGGTGAGACAATCCTGGGAACTGTAAATGAAAATTTCTCACAGTTATTCTTAATCTCTTGCATGGTTTTTGTGTCTTTATCTTGCTTGGCCACCCGATGGCAGCTGGTGAGGTTTTATCGTACCCTGCTCTTGGAAGTCTGTCCTTCTGTGGTGTAACATCATCTTCTGCCACTTCCCTCTATCTTGTATCTTCCCTTTCTTCCCTGGCTGATACTCTTCTCTGACCTCCTTTTTCACTTTGGAGTTTCTTAGCTCACCAAGTGGGTCTCTCCTCATGTTTCAGGCTCCCTGTAAAATCTCATTCATTCCTGTGACTTTTGTCACTCTTTAAATTCTTTGCTTCCCCTGGAACAGCTCTCCTAAATGTTCACTTACATATTTAATTGTCTACTAGACATTCTCAGATATACTCTCGAGGCTTTTGAAAAATTATGTTTAAAACCAAACTCATCATTTTTTTCTATACTTAAATTTCTTCCCATGTATATAATCTGCATTCATAAGAATCTCAAGCAAGCCAAGTACCTGATGTGAAAATCACTTGATGTTTGGGAAAGGAGGAATGATATTGATGTGTGAATCTGCCGTGTTTAAACATAGAAAATGGTTTAACTCTCAAAACTCTAGTTTTATTATCTGTAAAATGTGGATAAAGATATTTAGGATACAAAGATATTGAAAAGAAGAAATGGATATTGTTAGTTCTTTTTGGAGTATCTGGTCAGAACAACTAAGACCAAAAATGCCGAGGACAGCTTATGTGGGAAAGGAGGTAGAGTAAGGGAACACTCCTCCACAAACTTGTACAGCCACTTTGGAAATCAGTATGGCAGTTTCTCAGAATATTGAGAATCAGTCTTCCTCAAGACCCATAGATACCACTCTTGGACATATACCCAAAGGATACCCAATCACACCACAAGGACACTTGCTCAACAATGTTCAGACAAGCATTATTCATAATAGCCAGAACTGGAAACAACCTAGGTGCCCCTCAACTGAAGAATGGATAAAGAAAATGTGGTACATTTTCACAATGTAGTATTACTCAGCTGGAAAAAAAAAAGACATCCTGAAATTTGCAGGCAAATGGATGAAACTAGGAAAAAAAAATCCTGATTGAGGTAACCCAGATTCAGAAAGACAATCATGGCATGTACTCACTCATAAGAGGATATTAGATACAAAGAAAATGGTAACCAGACAACTACAATGCACAGCTCCAGAGAAGCTAGGTAAGAAGGAGAACCCTAAGAAAGGCACATGGGTGGTCCTGGGAAGGGGAATTATATGAGATTTCCTGGGTAAACTGGGGTTGAGGGGTGATGATAAAGGGGAGGCAAAGCAGGATGAGAACATGAAGGAATGGGAAGGTTGAGGAGGGAGAAGGATGGAGTGGGAGAGCAATGGAAGAGGTGTCTTGATAGAGAGAGCCACTATGGAGTTGGGGAGAAACCTGGTGCTAGGGAATTTCCCAAGAATCCACAAGGATGACCGCAGCTAAGACTCCAGGCAATAGTGGAGAGGATGCCCAAACTGGCTTCCTCCTGTAACCAGATTGGTGAATACTCCAAATAGCATCATAGGATCTTCATCCAATAACTGATGGAACAAGATGCAGAGATCCACATGAAGCACCAGGCCGAGTTCCGTGAATCCAGTCAAAGAGAGGGAGGAAGGAATATATGAGCAAAGGAGGTCAAGATCATGAAGGAGACATCTACAGAGACAGCTGAACCAAGCTCGTGGAAAATCATGAAGTCTAGACCAACAGCGGTGGAGTTTCCATGGGCCTGAACTAGGCCTTCTGTATGTGGGAGACAGTGTTGAAGTTTGGACTGAGAGGCCCCTGGCAGTAGGATCAGGGTCTATCCCTGGTGCATGAGCTATCTTATTGGAGCCCATTCCCTATGGTGGGATGCCATGGTCAGCCTTAATGCAGGGGGGAGGGGCTTGGTCCTGCTCCAACTTAATGCACCAGATTTTGTTGATTCCCCATTTGAGCCCTTACCAGATGGGAGGAGCAGATGGGAGGTGGGCTGGGTGAGGGGAAGCGAGGTGGGATGGAAGGAGGGGTGGTAGGAAGAACTGTGGTTGGGTGTAAAATAAAATTAATAAAAATAAAAGATAAACTTAAACAAGAATTTTAAATTGTGGGGCATGGTGATATACACTTTAATCCAAATACTAGGGAGGCAGAGGCAGGAGGATCTCCACGAGTTCAAGATGAGCCTGGTCTACATGGCAAATGCCAGGACAGCCAGGGCTATAAGAGAGAACATGCTTCAAAAACTAAAATAACAAGAGTATTAAGACTTTGTAGATGATACAAAGCTTCTCACAACCAATCAGGTTTTGGATCTATTGTTTTTAAAAGATTTATTTATTTTTATGTGGCATATTGCCTGCATGTATGTCTGTGTGAAAGTATCAGATCCCTTGGAACTGGAGTTACAGACAGTTGTGAGCTGCCATATGGGTGCTGGGAATTGAACTCAGGTCATCTTGAAGAGCAGCCATTGCTCTTAACCACTGGGCCATCTCTCCAGCCGCTGAATCTAGTTGTTTCTGACCTTGAACTTCACCCTACAAGTCCCTTTTCTCTTTACCATCTCTATTGGTAGTACTGAACTCCAAGCCACTGCAATGTCCTCTAACCCGATATTTCTCTGTCTTCTCTCCCAATGCCAGCAGACAGGATGGATGATGTTCAAATGTGAAAATCCCTCCCTCAGTCAAATCTGGTGTTAAATACAATCCTAGAGTTTAGGCTCCAACTCCTCTCTTCCCATCCAGCTAGAAAGTACTACATGAGGAAGGCAGGGATGACATTAGTAAAGGAGTGAACTTGAATATCCTCCATCTCTTTAAGTCTTGGGTAAATCTGAGTGCTGTGTTTTCGGTAGCAAATTGCTGTGACACACCTGTGTGCAAGCTTTGGGAAACTTAACTATTCCATTTACTAATTCACATGTGTTTATTGTAGGCTCCACACTCTTGTCAAAGCCAGCTAGCTTCCTTTATGTAGAATAATCTCTGTTACACTCATAGTTGCACGTTTTGTATCTTCTGACATAAAATTCAGCCTGGTCTACCTTCAAATGCAAAGTGGTTAGATCTGCCCTTCTCATGTGTTTTCGGCTTTCCTTATTCTTCATTCCACTTTGCAAATGATTTTTCAAATAGCATAATAATGGCACTCCCAAACTCTTTCCCTCATTTCAATACAGCCTTCAGTCTTAGTGCTTTAGGGTCTACTAGACACCACCCTGACTGTGACCTCAGTTGGCAACATCTACATGCAGCCTACTTACTGTGCAATCTACTGGGTAGTTTTCGTTCGGCAGCGATGGATATTTAGAACACCCTCTTTCCCCTAATTCTTTCACTGTTCCTTTAATGGTCTTAATTTTGGTTTCCTTCCCTTTCTATCTGTTCCCTACCACTTTCCCTCAGTCTCCTCCGAAGCAATTGTCCTTTCTTCTCTTCATGTTCTATTCCGTCCTTGGGAGATATGCTTTCTATTTTATGCTTTCAACTACTGTATGTGTTCAGATGCTGCCTCCTCTCCTCTCTCCTCTTCTTCTATGGTGTGTATATGTTGGTGGGTGCACATACATTTGTGTGTGCATGCATACACATGTGTGTAGGCCACAGGACAACCTCAGATGTTCCCCAGGAGGTGTCCCACCTTGTTTTTAAAAGCCAGTTTCTCAACAGCCTAGAGCTCGCCCACTTGGCTAGGCTAACTGGCCAGCAAGCCCCAGGGATCTGCCTGTTTCCACCTTCCCAGTGCTGGGATTATCAGTGCATGCCATCATCCCAGTTTTTTTTTTTTTAAGTACTTAAGTACTTCAACTGACTGAGCTATCTCCAAGTTTGCTTTTCTTCTTTCCTGAACTCAATGTGCACAGTTGCTTTCAGGACTTTTCTACTTTATATGTCTTCGGTCACAAGTATAGTGATTCCAGGTGGGAATGCCTTCTCTTCTCCATGTTCTCTGCTTTTCCATTAAAGTTGCTGTTTTACAAACAGCACCACCCAACGCATTTCTTAAACCAGGAAGTGAGAGACATATTTTCTCTGTCCGAATCTACTGGTGTCATATCTGGACTACAACTGTATCATGTTAGATTATACTGGTTGTATCTAATGCCCATCATATACCTCCAATTCTTTTGTTACCCCCTTAGTCCAGGATACCCATATCTCTTTCCTAAATCCTTGTGTCTCACTTTTTGTTCATGTTTTGCTTGAAGTAAATGCTATGCTTCCTGTCCCTGCCATCTTCTTTTGCCTTCCTTTTTACTTCAGATTTCCTACTCTTTAAAAGTATCTTTCCATCAAAGATTGCTAACATCTGCATCCTAACACCCAATTCTTTACCAGAAGTCTTCTCATCCCATGAGGAGAAGCAACAAATATATAGAGTCTAGAATGAGAGATCAGTTAGAGAACAAATTATTTAACCATTTCACTTAACACATTTAAATGCAATTATGCACCAGCTAGTTGATGGAGGTCAATGGCCATTAATTTGGATAGTGATGACCCATGCAGCTTTTCTTAGTCATAGGGCACTGTCTGTAATCTCTCACTTCCACATTCTCTGACACTGACAACCCAGTCTGAATGTGGAATTGTGGGGAATATCAATATATCAATACCAATATCAATATCAATTTAGCAATACCACTTACACTTCCTCCACCCAACTAGAGAGAAATAATTTTTTATCAATTTATTTTTTTTGGCTTTTTCTAAAATAGACAACTTATTTTCAAAGAAACAACTCATTCATTTTACACTCTATTTCACTGAATTATGTAAGTGATGTTTAATTATATTATGGTTACAATAATAAGTCAATTGGCATCAACAATTTGGAAATAAACACAACTAATTCTTGGCAGGGTTGCAGCTGAACCAGTGAGAGCAGTGTGTGGGCTTACTGGGGCATGGCTACTCACTGTGAGTTATCTTTCTGCTCAGAATATTAATCAGGTTATTTTCCCAAAGAAAATGGATAGTGTTGGTTAATTTGCCAAGTCAGTTGAGTCAGTTCTGTTAGGAGCACATCTGCCCACTAAATTGTCTCTTTTCCATGTGTAGTAGAGACACTGTGAACATGGAGAAATATGCATGTCTTAGAAATATGGAAACGAGTGAATAAATACATTAATAGAAACCCATATTTATCTCCCATCCTCTATCCTTTGACCGTAGCTCAGGTGTTACCAGCTTATGGACCCTGGCTTTCCATGGTAAACTCCTAGTTCCCCGCTCCCTATTGCTAATGCACTCACTACGTACTCCCAAAATGCCATTCTGAAACAGTCTGATTAACATTTTATTTTGTTTCCTATTAATCTAGGGCATACTTCTTGAATGGAACCAATTAATTTTTATATTTTATGTTTAATACATACATTATATATGCTATTTCCTCCACCAATTAATTGATAAATAAAAGAATACATGAAATAACCCTGCCTCATACTCATGTCATGACTGTAAGCAAGGAATGGAGACCCCAAAGATGAAATGGCAGAAGTAGGATTAAGAAAGCAAATCACACTTAGATCCTTGTGCTTTAAAGCTTGTATTTTTCTTCAACTATGCTGTCTCCTTTAGTCAGCTTGGGAGATAAACTCTCTTGTAGGGAAGGGAGAAAAGTACTTCTTGGCCTCAATCTTTTCTTTACCAATAGCTGCTTGTGTGTATTTACATTTGCTTTGCTTGTTATGTTTTCCCCTTAGGGACTCAAGAGGTAAACAAGCAAGCAAGCGGGGCTGGGGATGAATGCATAGGGGAAAGGAAGTGAACCTAACCAATAAGGAAGATTATGTGGTCTGAAGCAGTCAAGCAGAAGCTGAGGTGGGGAAGAGGTTAGAAAGCAAACCCGATGACAGGCTAGAGACTCATCCTAGGGCATCATTTATCTCATGGAATGATCACACATGGATACATTACCCATGTCATCATTTAACTTATGGAATGATCACACATGGATACATTTCCTATGTCATCATTTAATTCATGGAATGATCACACATGGATACATTTCCCATGTTATCACTTAACTCATGGAATGATCACACATTGATACATTACCCATGTCATTCTTCCACTCTGTGGGGACACTGTAGGTCCTGTGTGTGGTTTGGGAAGACTTCCTGTAATAAATTGACCCTTGGTGGTATCTTGAATAGTAGAGAAAATACAGCTCAGTTTTCAGAAAAAGATCTAATTTGCAAGGTAGAAAGGACAGTAAGGTTAAGAAGCCGGGCTAGTGAGATGACTCAGTGAGTAAAGGCACTTGCTACCAAGACTAACATGCTGTGTTCAACTGCGGAGATCCACATGGAGAAGAAGAGAAACAACTCTCGCAAGTTGTCCTCTGACCTACACACACACACACACACACACACAGAGACAGAGGCACAAATATATACAGAGACACACACAGACACACAAACCACAGAACAAGTGTGCCCATACACAATAAACACATAAAATTTATGATTTTCAAAACAAAGATTAAGAAATTGATACAAATAAAAAAGGGAGCAAATTCAGTGTTGCATAGAGGGTGACTGGAACATTATCACCATAGAATCCCTGAAGGGTTTATTAGTAATTACTTCTAGGCCACCAACTCTATAGCACTGGCTCTCACATTCATCTTGGATTTCATTCGAATCAATCTTTGCTTGATACACATCTTAGTTCCTTATGCAATATATCATTTAGTCATTTTTTAGCTTATAAGCTAGAATACAAATCAATTTGCTGATTTTTTAAAAAACACTCCTGTTGCTCACTTTCTTGCAATCTCCAATAATACCGATTCAAAAATTTTAGATTTTCCCACAAACTCAGTTGTCTTTCTAACACTTCATCAAGACATGCCCATGGACACTTGTCTAACACAGTGTCAAGACATGCCCATGGACACTTGTCTTTCTAATGCCTCATCAAGACATGCTCATGGACACTTGCTCAACTATATTCATAGCAGTTTGATTCGCAATAGCCAGAACCTGGAGAAACCTAGATGTCCCTCAAGGGAGGAATGGGTAAAGAAAATGTGGTACATTTACACAATGTACTATTACTTGGCTGTTAAAAACAAGGATACCAGGAAATTTGAAGGCAAATGGATAGAACTAGAAAAAAAGGATCCTGAGTGAGGTAACCCAGATGGAGAAAGACAAGCACGGTGTATGTACTCACTCATAAGTGGATCTTACCTGTAAAATAAGGATAACCATGTTACAATCCACAGTGCTGAGGAGGCTAGATAAAAAGGAGGGTTCATGGGGGGACACCCAGATCTCCCTGGGAAGGAGAAATAGAAGAGATTTCGTGGGTGGACTGAGGACGAGCAGAGAAGGGAACATAAGCGATCGGGTTGGACAGGGCAGAGAAGGAAAGTACTGAAAGAGACTACTGAAAAGGGGGAGCTTTTCAGAGTCAGGTAAAGGAATCTCCCAGAAATCTGCAAGGAAGACCCCAGCTTAGACCCCTGGCAAAAGAAGACACAGACTTAACTGGACATCTTCTCAGACCAGACTGGTGCCTACCCAATTGTCAATGGAGAGGAGTCATCTAGCAACTGATGGAAACAGATGCAGACCCACAGCCAAACATTAGACAGATGTGAGAGGTCAGGGAATCCTGTAGAATAGGAGGAGCAAGGATTGTAGGAGCCACAGGGGTCAAGGACATCATAGGACAACAGAGAATCAACTAACTTGGGCTCCTAGGAAACAAAGGAGGAGTTGATTAGGGGTGGGGTGGGAACGGAGAAGGATGGGGGGAGGGACTGGGAGAAGAAGGGGGAGGAACTGCAGCTTGGAGGTAAAATAAATAATTAAATAAATTTATATATATTAAATATAAATAAATTTATATTTATATGTATATATAAGATGTCTACAGTACATACTGCCCTTCCTGCAAAAATTTGCTTTGCTTTATCCAACAATGTCATAGACGGCTAATCTCCTCAACTGCATCCTTCTGCATCATTTTCTTTTACTTTACTTTCTCCCTCTTTTTCTTCTAGTTTTCCTTTTTGCTATTTACAAGTTATCTTATTATCTCACAGTGACATGGAACAGTGGTGTGTGGATTTTCCAACTTTCAAAGCATTTTAATCACTTTATGTCCCCCAAAAGTGTACTTTCCTCTAACATGAACTATGTTTACTGTAAGCTATACATGCAAAAACCATATAAAAGCGTAAAATAATTGTGAATCTCATTTGAACATGCTTACATATGTTCCTGCTAGAGTCTCGGCCTGTCGTCTGTTAACTTGGCAGCTTTAGGCAAGACCTGAAATCTTTTGAGGCTTCTGGTCATTCTGTATAGAAAATAAGACTGATGGCAGCATGTAGCATTCCTTGGAAACGTAAATATTGCTATAGCGATTGCCATGTAAATAATATTCAGTAGGTAGCTATGGTCATGACTATAACACAGGAGTACATACATAGATCTGATACTGAATCAGCAAACTGAAACTATAAACTGAGATACAAACTGAGTATTTTAAATGTAAAATACTTTAAATATAAAACACATGCCAGGTTTCAAATGGGTTAATTAGTTCGCTGGTTAAGTATTTACTTATGTACTTACAGGTTGGAATAATTTAGACACTTTGAAGTAAGTGAAATACAGGAAATTAATTTCACTCATTTAAAAAATATATGTTTTACCATGGCTACTAAAAGGGTTTTATTTCCTTTGGTTGTTTGTATTTGTGGTGTCTCATTCCTTCCTTGCTGGAGAAAATGATCACGACCAATCCATGAGTAACTTAGATCCACTCATAAGTCTTGTCCTAAGCTATTTTTGGCTGCTGGTGGGATGTTTTAAAATTTTGAAATTCATCAGAATGAACTTTTTTTCTCTACGTAGCAGAGTGAACTTCTGCTTATGTTTTAAAGACACTGAGATTATTTTAGTACCTTTTATTATGCTGTATATAGAACTTGTTCTCTCTTGGAATTGTACATATTTTGATGCTGAGAAAGATAATATATTTTATTATAATTTGATATTAAAAGGTGCTTTTAATCATTTTCACAAGATGCTCTCCTTAGGTTGGCTACAAAAATGATAAGAATTTACTTGAGCATATATATTACCAAATCTCATTAATTTTAGTATTGTGTGGTTACCTGAATACCTATATGATAATATAGAAGAAGGCCTCATTAATTTAACTCAAAAGTTTTGGAATACCGGAAGATTAGAGTTCCCTTACTTTTAA
>PVIU01033276.1:0-12564 GCA_004026605.1 Ondatra zibethicus
GAGAAACCGCCACACTGATTTCCAAAGTGGTTGCACAAGTTTGCATTCCCACCAGCAATGGATGAGAGTTCCCCTTACTCCACATCCTCTCCAGCATAGGCTATCATTGGTGTTTTTGATTTTGGCCATTCTGACAGGTGTAAGATGGTATCTCAAAGTTGTTTTGATCTGCATTTCCCTGATTGCTAAGGAAGTTGAATATGACCTTAAGTATCTTTTGGCCATTCGAACATCCTCTGTTGAGAATTCTCTATTCAGATCCTTACCCCATTTTTTAATTGGGGTATTTAGAATTTTAATTTTGATGGGCATTGCGTTGAATCTGTAGATTGCTTTCAGTAGGATTGCCATTTTTACTATATTAATTCTGCCTACCCAAAAGCATGGGAGGTCTTTCCATTTTCTGGTGTCTTCTTCAATTTCTTTCTTCAGAGATTTAAAGTTCTTGTCATACAAGTCTTCCACTTGTTTAGTTAGAGTTACTCTGAGATATTTTATGCCATTTGTGGCTATTGTGAAGGGTGTTGATTCTCTGATTTCTTCCTCAGTCCTTTTATCATCTGTGTACAGGAGGTTATCCACTCTCTCCATACCTATTTAATATAGTTCTTGAGGTCCTAGCTAGAGCAATAAGACACCAAAGGGAGATCAAGGGGATACAAATCGGAAAAGAAGAAGTCAAACTCAGATTTTTCTGAGTTAATCTTTTATCCTGCTACATTGCTGAATGTTTTTATGTTTGTAGAAGTTCCTTGGTAGAATTTTTGGGATCACTTATGTAAACTATCATATCATCAGGAAACAGTGAGAGTTTGACTTCTTCTTTTCCGATTTGTATCCCCTTGATCTCCCTTTGGTGTCTTATTGCTCTAGCTAGGACCTCAAGAACTATATTAAATAGGTATGGAGAGAGTGGATAACCTTGTCTTGTTCCTGATTTCAGTGGAATTGCTGGGAGTTTCTCTCCATTTAGTTTGATGTTGGCTGTTGGCTTGCTGTATATTGCCTTAATTATGTTTAGTTATGTTCCTTGTATCCCTGCTCTCTCCAAGACTTTTATCATGAAGGGATGTTGTATTTTGTCAAATGCTTTTTCGGCATCTAATGAGATGATCATGTGGTTTTTATTTTTCAGCTTGTTTATATGATGGATTACGTAGAAAGATTTTCATATGTTGAACCATTCCTGCATCTGTGGGATGAAGCCGACTTGGTCATGGTGGATCATGGTTCTGATGTGTTCTTGGATTCGATTTGCTAGTATTTTATTTAGTATTTTTGCATCAATGTTCATGAGTGAGATTGGTCTGTAATTTTCTTTCTTAGTATTGCCTTTCTGTGGTTTGGGTATCAGGGTAATTGTAGCCTCATAAAAAGAGTTTGGCAATGTTCCCTCTGTTTCTATTGTGTGAAATAATTTGAGGAGAATTGGTATTAGTTCCTCTTTGAAAGTCTTGTAGAATTCTGAGTAAAAACCATCTGGTCCTGGGCTTTTTTTGGTTGGGAGACTTTTGATGACTGTTTCTATTTCTTCAGCAGTTATAGGTCTGTTTAATTTGCTTATCTGGTCTTGCTTTAATTTTGGTAAGTGATATTTATCCAGAAAGTTGTCCATTTCCTTTAAGTTTTCCAATTTTGTGGGAGTACAGGTTTTCAAAATATGACTTGATGATCCTCTGTATTTCGTCCCTGTGTGTTGTTATGTCCCCCTTTTCATTTCTGATTTTGTTAATTTGGATAGTCTCTCTCTGCCTTTTGGTTAGTTTGGATAAAGGTTTGTCTATTTTATTGATTTTCTCAAAGAACCAGCTCTTTGTCTCATTGATTCTTTGTATTGTTTTCTTTGTTTCTATTTTGTTGATTTCAGCTCTCAGTTTGATTATTTCCTGCAGTCTAGTTCTCTTAGGTGAGTTTGCTTCTTTTTGTTCTAAAGTTTTCAATTGTTCTGTTAATTCACTAGTGTAGGATTTTTTCCAGCTTCTTTATGTAGGCATTTAGTGCTGTGAACTTGCCTCTTAACACTGCTTTCATTGTGTCCCATAAATTTGAGTATGTTGTGTGGTCATTTTCATTGAATTTTAGGAAGTCTTTAATTTCCCCTTTTATTTCTTCTTTGACCCATTTATGATTCAGACGAGCACTGTTTAATTTCCATGTGTTTGTGGGTTTTCTGGATTTGGTATTGCTGTTGACTTCTAGTTTTAAACCATGGTGATCTGATAAGGTACATTGGATTATTTCAATTTTTTTGTATTTGTTGAGGTTTGTTTTGTTACCGAGTATGTGGTCAATTTTTGAGAAGGTTCCATGAGGTGCTGAGAAGAAGGTATATTCTTTTCTGTTTGGATGGAATATTCTATAGATGTCTATTAAGTCCATTTGAGTCATAACATCTGTTAGTTCTCTTATTTCTCTGTTCATTTTTTGTCTGATTGACCTGTCCAGTGGTGAGAGGGGAGTGTTGAAGTCTCCCACTATCAGTGTGTGGGGTTTAATATATGGTTTAAGCTTTCAAAGTGTTTCTTTGACATATGAAGGTGCCCTTGTATTTGGAGCATAGATGTTCAATATTGAAATTTCCTCATGATGGATTTTTCCTGTGACTAATATGAAATGTCCTTCTTTGTCTCTTTTGACTGATTTTAGCTTGAAGTCTATTTTGTTAGATATTAGGATAGCTACACCCGCTTGTTTCTTAGGTCCATTTGATTGGTATATTTTTTCCCAACCTTTTACTCTGAGATGATGTCTGTCTTTGAGGTTGAGATGCGTTTCTTGTATGCAGAAGAGGGATGGGTTCTGTTTTCGTATCCAGTCTGTTTGCCTGTGCCTTTTTATGGGTGAGTTGAGTCCATATACATTAAGGGATATTAATGACCAGTGGTTGCTATTGCCTGTTAATTTGGTTTTCCTCGTTGGTGATGTTATTTTGTGCGTTTTTTTTTTTCTTCTTCGGGATTTGCTGTAATGAGATCATCAATTGTGTGTGTTTTTGTTGGTGTAGCCATCTTCCTTGGGTTGGAGTTTTCCTTCTAGTACTTTGTGTAGGGCTTTGTTTGTGGCTAGGTATTGGTGAAATCTAGATTTGTCATGGAATATCTTGTTTTGTCCTTCTATGGTGACTGACAGTTTTGCTGGGTATAGTAGCCTGGGCTGGCATCCATGGTCTCTTAATGTCTGCATAATGTTTGACCATGACCTTCTGGCTCTCATTGTCTCCACTGAAAAGTCAGGTGTAATTCTGATAGGTCTACCTTTATATGTTACTTGTCCTTTTTCCTTTACAGTTCTTTATATTCTTTCTTTACTCTGTATGTTAAGTGTTTTGATTATTATGTGGCAAGAGGACTTTTTTTTTTCATCCAGTCTATTTGGTGTTCTGTAAGCTTCTTGTATCTTCATAGGCATATCTTTCTTTAGGTAGGGAAAGTTTTCTTCTATGATTTTGTTAAATAAATTTTCTGTGCCTTTGAGTTGACTTTCTTCTCCTTCTATACCTATTATTCTAAGATTTGGCTTTTTTTATGTTGTCCCATATTTCCTGGATATTTTGGGTTAGTCCTTTGTTAGATTTAATGTTTTCTTTAACTGATGAGTCTATTTCCTCTATTTTATCTTCCGCACTTGAGATTCTCTCTTCCATTTCTTGTATTCTGTTGTTTGTACTTGCATTTGTGGTTCCTGTTCTTTTCCTCATGATTTCTGTTTCTATAATTCCTTCGGCTTGTGTTTTCTTTATTTTTTCTATCTCAGTTTTCAAGACCTGAATAGTTTCTGTTATATGTTTGAGTTCTTTTTCTTGGTTTTCTTTAAGTGATTTGGTGATATCTTCCAAATTTTTGTTTGTTTTTTCTTCCATTTCTTTAAGGTAATTTCTCAATTCATCTTTAATAATTTCAGATATGCTCTTGTGGTTATTTTTTAGATCATTTTCTTCTGGTTCATCCATATTTGGTTGTTCAGGTCTTACTTTTTGTAGGGTCTTTGGGTTTCACTGGTATTGTGTTGTTCTTTGTGGTATAGCTTGTGATCTTACCTTTTCTACTCATCTTTTCCTCTAATAGGTGTGGTTGGTGCTGTCTGAGATTCTGTTGAATAATCTCCTAGGTGCTAGTAGATCAAAAGGTAAGATGGTTTTCCTAGTGGTACAGTACAGTCTAGTTACTTCGTTGGTTATTCCTATTCCTGCAGGTAGCTCAGTGCTCCTGTGTTTTGGTCTGCTCTCTTGGAGTTTGCTGTCTCAAGCCTACTTTGGTCTATGCTGCTGGCTTTGATCTGTTTCTGTAAATCTTGGTCTGGATCTCCTCTTGACCTGTCTTTGAGTTAGACCTGTTCTGGTGGAGATCACTGGCTCTGGATCTGGTCACTGGGTCAGTCCTGATCCGCTCGTGTCCCGGGACAGGGTTGGCTCCTATCTTCTGCTCCTGGTGGAGCCCGTTCTCTCCTTGTCCTGGGTAACTGGTTCAGTCCCACTCCGGTTCCTTTTGTGGTTTTTTTTAAATTAGGTTTTTGTTTTTTTTTTAATTTGGGGTATACATGCACCACAGCACATATATAGAGGTCAGGGGACAACTACAGGGGCTGTTTCTCTCCTTTTACAATGTGGTCTTGGGACTTGAACTCAGGTACTCAGGCTTTGTAGTGGGAGCCTTTAACTGTTAGGCCATCTCCATGGCCCAAGACCTCAATCTTCTGAACCTTTTATTTGGAATTCTGTTGATAAATATAGCCAAATACATGAATTTCACATCCCCTAGTATTTAAAATATATACAATATCTGCATACTTGTAATTAAAATTACCAGTTTGGGGCTGGCAAGATAGGTCAACTGGTAATGGAGCTTGCCACTAAGGTTAAGGACCTGAATTGCATCCTGAGTTCTGTTGTAAGAGGAGTGGGCCGCGTTCCCAGCACCCGGCTAGCTTAACTCCCTAAATAATTACACAGAAACTGTATTCATTTAAAATACTGCCTAGCCCATTAGTTTTAGCCTCTTATTGGCTAACTCTTACATATTTGTTTAACCCATTTTTAATAATCTATATGTTACCTCGAAGTTGTGGCTTACCGGGAAAGATTCAGCATGTCTGACTCTGGCAATTTTATTTATTTAACCAATGAAAGCAACATAAATACAAAAGGACCTCCTACACCATTTCCCCTTTTTCTATTTAAACAAAAAAGAAAGGCTTTAACAAAACAATCATCAAGCAAGAATTATAGTTACAATATTTAGATCTATTTTATCTTTTATCATAACAATGGAAAACTATATCTATTTTTTACCTCCATTAAAGACTCCAGAAGGATATAATATTACCTAAGTAAAAAAGAAGTAAGCAACTTCCAAAACTCTAGAAATGACAGAGACATCTCGCTACCTGTACAGTCACCCAAAGTTCCTTTGTACTGTTGGGGCATCCATCTTTAGCCTATAGGGCCATAGTATCCAGCAGACATTTCCATGAAGCAGGAAATTTTAAAGACAGTTCAGTCACTTTCTTCTGTATCCTGCAAAATGTCTCATAGACTCTTTCATGAAGCAGGAACCCCGAAGGATCATCTCACCTTTAGGCAAGTTCTGCAGTCCTCTCTCTGTAGGTTCTTTGTGTCTAGTTTATGTAACAGTACAGGCAAGAGCACTTTCTTGCCCAAATGGCTAAGGAGCCTCTTTGATGCCCATCTTTCTCTTGAAGTAGCTTGGTGCTGCCAGGAGCAGACGTGTCTCATTGTCATGAAAAGCCCTAAGTTACAAAAACATTTAAAATGCCATATTTTGTAGTCTTTGAGAGATATGAAGAATGTCTATCTAACTGAAATATACCTCTATATATCTAGAAAATCTAACTAACATGACTACAAGTTTGACTATATCAATGATTATCCATTAACAACCTATATTTCCTAATTATACATTACATTTTTAAATGAACTACATAATCATAATACCTTAATCAAGATCAGAAATATACATATATAACAAAATTGACCTTAAACTTGTATCAATAAATCAAAATTTATATCAATGCAATTTATTCATATCTATATCATATCCCCCTTTAAATGTAAAAGAACATTTATAAACAATTTTTGGGAATATTGTAGGAGGTCCTTCTGTATTTCTGTTGCTTTCATTGGTTAAATAAAGAGCTGCCTTGGCCTTTTGATAGGGCAGCCCTTAGGTGGGCAGAGTAGACAGAACAGAATGCTGGAAAAAGACAGAGGGATTCGCCACCATGAAATCGCCAGAGTCAGACATGCTGAATCTTTCCCGGTAAGCCACAATCTCGTGGTAAACACAGATTAATAGAAATGGGTTAGATCAAGATGTGAGAGTTGGCCAAAAAGAGGCTAGATATAATGGGCCAGGCAGTGTTTTAAAATGAATACAGTTTCTGTGTAATTATTTCGGGTATAAGTTAGCTGTGCGACCGGGAGCAGGGCAGCGGGGCCTGCCCGCTCTCATTACTACAGAGTTCACACAAATCTCACAAGATATCCTCTGCCCTCCATACATGTACTGTGGCACGTGTGTGTGGAGAGAGAGAGAGATTATTTTCCTCTGTAGTAAAGTGTTCATCAGTATATTCCTCCCATGCACACAGCTTATGCAGTGTGCAGTGTGTTTTGTAATTGTGCTTTGGCTTTGATGTAGACATACCCAGCACATACACTCTCTTTCTCTCCTCTCTCTCTGTTTTTTTTTTGGGGGGGGTGGTTTTGTTTGTTTGTTTGTTTTGTTTGTTTGAGACAGGGTTTCTCTTTGTAGCTGTGGCTGGCTTGGAACTTCCTCTGTAGACCAGGCTGACCTCACACTCACAGAGATCCACCTGCCTCTGCCTCCCAAGTGCTGGGATTAAAAGCGTGCAACAATCCTGCCTGGCTCGGCTCTTTAAAACAGAGACTTGACATCACAGAGACGCATAACAAACACGATCTTGTGGAGTCCTCAAGTCGCTGATATGCTTGTCAAGTTAGTTTATGAGAGAGTGTTCAACAGAAACTGATGATAATGCTTGTCTTTAAAGGCACACCGGCGCTGCAAGGGAAGGCGTTTACAACCTCACCAAATCCATGGCTCTGGCATGGGCCAAAAGTGGAGTAAGAATCAACTGTGTCGCTCCTGTAGGTACCTGTCACATGTGAAGTCTGTTGGCAAACTGGGCTCCTCTGCTTCCTTGTGTGTTGTGGATAGTTGTGTTATCAATGACAAGATAGGTAGTGTATACTAGCAACTGTGTAAATATACTATAAAAGATGACTTTGGGGGCTGGAGAAATAGCTCAGTGGTTAAGAGCACTGGCTGCTCTTCCAGAGGTCCTGAGTTCGATTCCCAGCAACCACATGGTGGCTCACAACCATCTGTAATGAGATCTGGCGCCCTCTTCTGGCGTGTGGGCATACATAGAGGCAGAATGTTGTATACGTAATAAATAAATAAATCTTAAAAAAAAAAAAAAGATGACTTTGGACATAGGTATCCTGGCTGGTTTTGTGTGACAAGTTGACACAAGCTAGAGTCAGCAGAGGAAGGCGCCCAGCTGTAAGGCATTTTCTCATTTAATGATCAATGGAGGAGGGCCCAGCCCATGGTGGGTGGTGCCATCGTGGGCTGCTGGTCCTGGATTCTATAAGAAGATGGGCTGAGCAAGCCAGGGGAAGTAAGCCAGTAAGCAGCACCCCTCCATGGCCTCTGCATCAGCTTCTGTCTCTGGGACTCTGCCCTGTGTGAGTTCCTGCTGACTTCCTTCAGTGATGAACAGTAATGCCTCAGTGAGCTCTGGGTTCAAGATTAAAGAGGAAATTTGATGTTGACCTTTGACCTCCACATGCACATTCATGTAATTCATACACACACTCAAAAGTTAAAAAAAATCGGGCTGGAGAGATGGCTCAGTAGTTAAGAGCACTGGCTGCTCTTCCAGAGGTCCTGAGTTCGATTCCCAGCAACCACATGGTGGCTCACACAACCATCTGTAATGAGATCTGGCGCCCTCTTCTGGCGTGTGGGCATACATAGAGGCAGAATGTTGTATACATAATAAATAAATAAATCTTTTGCCGGGCCATGGTGGTGCACACCTTTAATCCCAGCACTCAGGAGGCAGAGGCAGGCGGATCTCTGTGAGTTCGAGACCAGCCTGGTCTACAGAGCTAGTTCCAGGACAGGCTCCAAAGGCACAGAGAAACCCTGTCTCAAAAAACCAAAAAAAAAAAAAGTTAAAAAAAAAATAAAAAACATCTAAATTAGATTTCCAAGATATATACATAAATCTTGGATTCTGGTGTGTTTTTTAAATTTCACTTTAAATTTAGAAACTGGGAAAATCCTGTACTTGCACCTCCTCCCTGGTATAGCAGGCTTGCTCACAGGAAGATGAACTAGAAGCCCTAGGTCCTTTGTTCCTGCTTAGGTGCCCTGCTGAACTACTTACATAAACATGTTCTTCAGAAACCAAGTCTTTCACGAAAAAGTCCAACACTTAGCTGGCTATTAAGGGGGAAAGGCCTCCCAAGTGGCCAGTCAAATGCTCCGCTTGTAGATAGTGGTTGGCTAGACCCCCTTTGACAGTTTTGAGAAAAGTTGATTTAGAAACTTTTCTCTTAGGGCTGGAGAGATGGCTCAGAGGTTAAGAGCACTGGCTGCTCTTCTAGAGGTCCTGAGTTCAGTTCTCAGCACACACATGGTGGTTCCCAGCCATCTGTAATGAGATCTGGTGCCTTCTAGTGGTGTGCAGGCATACATTCAGGCAGAGCACTGTATACATAGTAAATCAGTCTTTTTTTTTAAAAAAAAAAAAAGTTTATCTTTTCTGTTGACATTTTGGTTGTTGGTCAGTGTATTCCCGACACCTGCTTATTGTTGTTGTTTGAGCCTTAGGGAAGGAGCCCAGAGCCTCGAGTATGCTAGGCAAGTGCTCTACCTCTGAGTACATCCCCAGCCCTTGGTCTCTTGACAATTCATTTTCTCCATTTCATCGCCTCCCTGTTTTGTTTTCTAACACAGGGAATCATTTATTCCCAGACTGCTGTTGACAACTACGGTGAATTGGGACAAAGCATGTTTGAAATGGCCTTTAACACTATCCCAGCTAAGCGCATTGGAATCCCGGAGGAGGTGATGTATATATGTCTGGCACTGATGAGAATGACTTGAGAAATGTGAACCATTTCTCCTGTGCTTTGGGCTCTGGGAAATAACCTAGTTAGTTGTTCTGACTGCTGACCGCAGAATTTCCTCAGGAACAACGGTCACGAAGTTAAAGACCACAGGGTTTCCCGTTTCTTGCTACTTTGTAGCCACATTATTTTATCACCTGCGGTATGGGTACAGGCAGCTTTAAGCAAGCCAGATAGTTACAGATTCACGAAGTTTAAGTATTTAAAAACCAATAGCTTTTTCCAATGACCCAGAAGTAAACTTAGCTCTAATGGTGGTGGGAGAGGGGGAGAAGGTTCTTACTGAAGAGTGGAAAAAAAAACAGGATAAATAAAGGATGTGGGGCTAAAGAGATGGCTCAGCAGTTAAGAGCAGGAACTTCCAGAGGACCTGAGTTCAATTCCCAGCAGCTGTCAGTTGCCTGTCTGAGGATCCAGGACATCTGGCCTCTGCAGGCAGGCCCCTTCACTCATGCACATACTCATACACACACTCATACACACGCACTAACAATACATATTTTAAATAAATAAATACATGTCATATTTCTTGGTAGGAGAATCAGTTTTATTAAAAAGTCTTTTTTTTTTATTTTTGCCGGACCCATGCCTTTAATCCTAGTATGCAGGAGGCAGAAACAGACAGAGAGATCTCTGTGAAAATGAGGCCAGCCTGGTCCACATAGCAAATTCCAGGCCAGCCTGGGCTACTTAGTGAAACCCCAACTTCAAAAAACAGACAAAAAACGAAACAAAATTAAAGTCAAATGACAAAGTTGTAGGTGCCAGTAAGATGGGTCGGCAGGTGAAGATTGATCCGAACTCCCACAGGTTGTCCCTTGACTGCTACACAAACAGCAGTGCCCCTGGAGGCCAGAAGAGGGCGCTGGATCCTCCAGAGCTGGAGTTACAGGGCATCGTGAACCACCTGACAAGGGTGCTAGGAACCAACTCAGGTTCTTACCAACAACAAAACCATGTTCTTAACTACTGAGTCATCTCTCCAAGCACAATTAAAAATTTTTTAAATCAGATTTCCTTACATCAACCTATAAATTTAATACAATTTTGGAACTTAACGTGCTGAGATCAGTGTATCTAAATATTTGTGCAAAAACTGCCCAAGTTTTTAAATTTTATTTTCTGCATTATCGTTGTGTGTAGGCATGTGTCTGTGTGCACCGTGTATATGTGTATGTATGCTCACTTGTACTGCAGTTAGCTATGGAGCCTGTCCTGGAACTCACTCAGGAGACCAGGCTGGCCTTGAACTCACAGATCCTCCTGCCTCTGCCTCCTGGGATTAAAGTGCTGGGATTAAAGACATGTGCCACCACCACCTGGCCAGCTGGCTCTTTAGAAGTACATTACACCCTCTATGTAAAGTCAAAACCAGAAAACTCTTAGCAGGGGAGGGAGTGTGGTTCTAGTCTCTAGAAATAGCTCATGTTACATTTTATGTGTGCCTTTACAGACACACATACCTACATTTATTGATTTTTTTTAATTAAAAAAGACTGCTATTCTAATTTAGATACTATGCTTTCATGAGGGAAATAATCCTACATGACAGTTCCTGAATTTGGTCCTGAACTGAATGGGAGGGAGTCTATTTATAGGCATGAAATCTTAAACTATCATAGATCGTATGGATACCAGCTGGGTGTGGTGATGCACACCTTTAATCTCAGTACTCTGGGAGGCATAGGCAGGAGGATCTCTGTGAGTAAGAGGCTAACCTGGTCTACATAGAGAGTTCTAGGGTAGCCAGGGCTACATAGTGAGATTCTGTCTCAAAAAACTAAGCAGAATAATAATAATAAGGACGATACTGCCCCCAATAACCATGTCATGTTACATTTTCCTTCTGAAAGGAAAGACTTTCAATTGTTTGAAATGAGGATGGAACATGATTACATTTTACTTGGGATACATAGACAGCTTTTTGTCAGTGTGAGAGTCGGGATCATATTAAAATTTTAATCCAAGAGATGTAAGAAATGTTTATTACTTTATTTAAAAATAACAAACATTATATGTTAATATTTTAAATAACTACCTTTTCCAAGCAAGGCAATTCTTTTTACACTTGTACGGCACATTTACAAACTCTTTTTTTTTTTCCAAGGCCAGCTCGGCTTTATTCAAGCTTTTCTCCTCCTTCCATGCATTAGCTCCAAACAGAGGGCAGGCATTCGAAAACCACTGCTCTGCTTTGCTGCTCTTTTTTTTTTTTTTTTTACTTTTAGGTGGTGGTGGGTTTTTTTTTAATTTTTTCCCCCATGATATTTATTGAGCTCTACATTTTTCTCTGCTCCCCTCCCTGCCACTCCCCCTCCCTCCCTCAACCCTCCCCCAAGGTCCCCATGCTCCCAATTTATTCAGGAGATCTTGTCTTTTTATACTTTCTACTTCCCACGTAGATTATATCTATGTAGGTCTCTCTTAGTGTCCGTATTGTTGTCTAAATTCTCTGGGACTGTGGTTTGTAAGCTGGTTTTCTTTGCCTTATGTTTAAAAACCACCTATGAGTGAGTACATGTGATAATTGTCTTTCTGTGTCTGGGTTACCTCACTCAAAATAATGCTTTCTAGTTCCATCCATTTTCCTGCAAAATTCAAGCTGTCATTATTTTTTCCGCTGTGTAGTACTCCATTGTGTAAATCTACCACATTTTTTTTATCCATTCTTCGATCGAGGGGCATTTAGGTTGTTTCCAGTTTCTGGCTATGACAAATAAAGCTGCTATGAACATAGTTGAGCACATGTCCTTGTGGCATGATTGAGCATCTTTTGGATATATACCCAAAAGTGGTATTATTGGGTCTTGAGGAAGGTTGTTTCCTAATTTTCTGAGAAATCACCACACTGACATCCATAGGGGTTGTACCAGCTTGCATTCCCACCAGCAATGCAGAAGTGTTCCCTTTTCTCCACAGCCTCTCCAGCATAAGTTGTCATCAGTGTTTTTGATCTTGGCCATTCTTACAGGTGTAAGATGGAATCTCAGAGTCGTTTTGATTTGCATTTCTCTGATGACTAAGGATGTTGAACATTTCCTTACGTGTCTTTCAGCCATTTTAGATTCCTCTGTTGAGAGTTCTCTGTTTAGGTCTGTGCTCCATTTTTTTATTGGATTATGTGTTCTTTTGGTGTCCAATATCTTGAGTTCCTTGTATATTTTGGAGATCAGACCTCTGTCTGATGTGGGGTTAGTGAAGATCTTTTCCCATTGTGTAGGTTGGCGTTTTATCTTGTTGACGGTGTCCTTTGCTTTACAGAAGCTTTTCAGTTTCAGGAGGTCCCATTTATTAATTGTTTCTCTCAGTGTCTGTGCTGCTGGGGTTCTATTTAGGAAGTGGCTCCCTGTGCCAATGCGTTCAAGCGTACTTCCCACTTTCTC
>PVIU01033277.1:0-12568 GCA_004026605.1 Ondatra zibethicus
TAGATATCAGAAAATTACTGTAGGGAAATGCATTGTAACTTGTGTGGGCTGTTAAATGGGTAGTGATGAATGTTAGGAGTTTATTATAGTGGAATAACATTTATTAAATATGTGCATAAATTTTAGTAGTTTTAATGATAAAAGATGTTTTTTATTCCCTATCCTCAGTTAAACAAATGCATATATCCACTGTGCAGAAGTGGGACAAATTCATGTTGTACTCTTAGACTTTGGAGGCATAGGATTTATCACTTTTTAGTTTATCAATTTTTCACAAGGATTGAAATAAATAAGGAGATGAGAAATTTCCACGGATATACCTCTTTGTTTATCAAAGTACCCTAGGGTAACTTAGAAAATTCACAGAACCCCAGTGTAACTTTTAAAATATTTATAGTAATCAAAGAAGTGTTTTACAGCTGCCAGAAGCACTGGGAATGTTAGTTGAAGACAGTTTAAATTTTCTACATAAATGTTGCATTTTCGCATGGCATCCTATGTCTAAAAGGCTAGATTTTTCAGCATGTGCTGTGATTTAAAAATAAACGTGAGTTTCATGTGGAAGTTAGTATGTATGGGAAGTTAGGGTGTGGAGCTTTGTTTGACTGAGAATAGTCTCACCTTCTAAACAGCACAAGTTATCCATAGTTATTTAAGATCATTTAATAATGCTTCCAGACTTATTTTCACTGAATAAGTATACATTTTTTCAAATGACAATTGTTCAAACATAAATATAGTATAATTAGTATAACCCTAGACATGGAAAATCAGTATTTTAAAAGCATTTTTTTTTTTGGAGAATAACCTAATGGGAAACTTTTTCCATAGCAGAAATGTTGTAAACTACTAGATATTTGAAATATCTTAAAAATATAAGGAACTATCGGTAAATTGCTGGAGATGTGAATGGAGGTACCTGCTCAATATGGTATTTGCATTTTTAAGACATAACTGATGAGTCTAAGGCAATTATCTACACTCAGATGAACTTATGATCATTTTAAACATGCGGCCCTGCATATACAACCTAGTGAAAGCTAAAGTATAGTCATCTTTGCTACAGCATGCAGACATAGACATGCCTTATGACTGTAGGAAGAGTGTGACTGCTTTTGAGTCCTTGTGCTGCATCTAATATCGTTCCACTTTCAATGCCTCAACATAACAAAGGTCTGTCGAAGTGAAGGGAACATAGTCATCTGTCACATCAGGACCTGTGCAGGAGATGAAATATCTGTAAATAATCACTTTATTTTTCTGCAAATAATTAAAAATGTGATGCTGGCTGATATGCCATTCCTACCTTATTGTGAAGCAGATGATAAAGTAATTAGATTATTATTGCATCTTTTTTGTTATATATACCAAACTAAGAATGTGGCAGTATTATAATCTATCCTGTTGGTCTGCTCTATGTACTCTTGATGATTCAAAAATCATATTTAGCCTCAGTTATTGTGAATATTCATTATTTATATATTTGTTCATTTATCCATGCATGCATTTCTGCATTTTTTGTTGGTTCCATAACTTTTACTTCAAATAAATTACATTGTTGACATCAGAACTTTTGTTGGGGAAAAAGCATTGTGGTAAATTTATGCTTTTTATCTGAATAGTTTATAGCCTATATCATATATTTTTATTTAACTTTGTAAGATTAGAACAAGAAGTAGCAGGCTTTATTTTAACATTTTCATAAACATGTCATTATGCTTTGTTTTTATAAATCCCCTTCTCCCATTTCTTTTTTTCTTATCCTCATCTTATTGGCTCCATGCTTCTTACAAAGCATCCTCACCATCTGTTCTTCCATTACATGTATTCCAGTACTTTTTCATTTATTCTTCCACATATATCCCTTCAGGTGATATACTACCTTCTGTTCTTGCCTGTAACCCTGTCATTATAAACTGCAATACTCATGCCCATTTTTACCCATGATATTTGGAAGAGTTTATCTAGAAAAGATATGAGATGCAAAGTTTAAATTTATATACATATTAGAAAGGGAACAGACGAAGAGAGGAACAACTGAAGTCATTTAATTTATCATGAATATCATGAAGTCAATACTACAACCATTAGGAGCTATTTTAAACTAAATTAAATAAAGGAAAATGTAAGGTAGAGAACAAGAACAAAACCTGACATGTCCCTTTGGCTTTTCTTCTCTTGGGACAGGTTTCTCTGATAAAATAGTGCAATTAGCTTCAGATACTTTGAAAGTGACAACCCAGGCCTAGTTAAAACTTCCCTTTAGGCAATAGTTTCTGAGTTGTGACACAAACAGTTAGGTCAGATCCATTCCAGGGAATCTTGGACAGTGAGTGATTACCTTTGAGTTTTTATAAAGCCTTTATGCTAAATGTGTTAAATTGGGAAGCACCAGAGGTTTGTCTCAATCTGTTTTGTTTCTTTTTTATGTTATATTTATTATTTTTTGTTATATAATTCTTAGAGTCATGGAATTTGAAATTTATATCCCTATTTGAACATACATAAATTTCATCCAATAAATTACCCTAAAAATCATTTAAATTAAGGTGAATTTGTAAGAAATTTAATGAAATTTTGTATTAAACAAATGCCATAATTATAAATATATACTTATATATTTTGAATTCTAAACTTATTACTAAATATCTTTAATTTTATAAACTCAGTAATTTTAATTTTCATTGGAAAGTGTTTCATTCCATCATGCTTCTCTGGCAATGATATCACATTTCTCTACTCAGGAAGCTATGACTGAACACTACTGAAGCAGTGGCATAAAATAAAAGGCTCATTTTCACTTAGTGTCTCAGCTGATGTGCTGCCAGGGTTTGCTTTTGGTAAGGTATGTCTTATACCTTGAATAAGGCTAATTTGTTCTTCACTGTACATATAATTTTTCAGCTAGGCTTGTGAATTCCTGGTACTCTTAATTATTTTTAGGTTGTTGGTTTCGTAGGATTAAATTCCCATATTTTTTGACATTTAACCATAGTTACTTCCTTAATGGTCTCATGTCCAAATGATTCATATTTGAGTGAAATCTTCAAATATGACCTATAAAGGCACAAAATTCAGTCACTGACATGCACACTTTAATTTAAATATATATTCATAGTATTTTGAACAAATTTTAATTAAACAGAAAGAAGTTTTATGTAAGCAAATGAAATCTAATAAACTTTTCATCAGGGAAATGCAAATCAAAACAACTCTAAGATACCATTTTACACCCTTCAGAATGGTTAAGATAAAAAAGACTGAGGGCAGGTTATGTTGGAGAGGATGTGGGGTAAGGGGAACACTCCTGCATTGCTGATGGTAGTGCAAACTGGTACTGGCAATTCGGATACTAGCATGGTTTCTCAGAAAATAGAGAATCAATATACCTCAAGATCCAACAATACCACTCTTGAACAAATACCCAGAGGATGCTCAATCCTACCGCAAGGACACTTGCACAACTATGCTTCTAGCATCATTATTCATTATAGCCAGAACCTAGAAACAACCTAGATTCCCCTCAACCAATGAATGGATAAAAATAAGTGATACGTTTATACACTGGAGAGTATTTACTCAGCTATAAAAAAAAAACAATAGCTTGGAATTCTTAGACAAATGGACAGAACTAGAAAAAAAATCATCCAGATTGAGGTAAGCTAAACCCAGACAGACAAACACAGCATCTTTTTGCTCATAAGTGAATATTAGATGTAAAGCAAAGGAAAACCAGATTGCAATCTCCAGCTCCAGAGAAGCTATGTAACAAGGAAGACGTTTAGAAATAACCATGGTTCACCTTAGGAAGGTGAAATTGATCACCTGAATAAACCAGAGGGAGGGGGTAGAGGGGAAGGAATGGATATTTTGAACATTAGTAAATGGGGAAGTCAAGTTGTGGGAGGGACAGGAGGAAGAAGAATGAAAGAGATATCTTGATAGAAGGAGACATTATGGAGCTGGGGAGAAACCTGGTACCTAGGGAAATTCCCAGGAATGAACCAGGATGAGCCCACCTAAGACTCCTAACAATAGTGTAGAGGGTGGCTGAACTGGTTGATCCCTGTTGGTGAGTACCCTGATTGTCATAGAACCTCTATCCAGTAACTGATGGAAGCAAATGCAAAGATTACAGCCAAACACTTGACTGAGCTCTGGGATTCCAGTCAAAGAGAGGGAGGAGGGATTATTTGAGCGAGGGGCTCATGATCATGACAAGGAAACCCACGGAGAAAGCTAACCCAAGCTAGTGGGACCTCATGAACTCTGGACTGACAGCTGGGGAGCCTTCATGTGACTGAACTAGGCCCTGTCCATGTGGTTGACAGTTGTGTGGCTTGGTCTGTATGTGGGGATCCTAGCAGTGGTACCAGAATCTATCCTTGATGAATGATTTTGCTTTTTGAGGCCCATTCCCTATCCTGGGATACATTGCTTAGCCTTGATGCAAAGGGATGGAGCCTGGTCCTGCCTCAATTAGATATGCCAGGCTTGGTTGACTCCCAATGGGAGGCCTTACCCTTCTGGAGAGTGGATGGGGAATAGGTTTGGGGACTAGGGAGAAGTAAGAGGCATTCAGAGGAAGGGGGAACTGTGCTTTGTTTGTAAAATGAATTAAATTTTAAAATGAAAATAAAAGCATTGCTTTAAACACACTCTTACATTCAAGATTCATGTAATTCCCTGGTGTGAAAATATATCACTGAATAAAGAAATTGATTCCAAAAGTACTCTATTTAAATCAACCACATGATTTTGACATCTATTTTTATAGAAATTCCATGTCATTTGTAAAAATACTGCTGTTTTAATAATAGTACAATATGTTTTTGTAGTTAAAAATCCAGAAATAGAAACACATTCTATTAAAAATTAAACAAATCACAGACACGATCTTAGCTACCATTATATTAAAGAATAACAAAGCTAGAATTTTAAGCATGTAATTGAATAAACAATAAAGTGAGTTTCCTTAAGATCATGTAATTTTTTCGAATGCAATACTGAAAGGAATAAGTGCATCTCTTCTGCTATAACCATGAGTTTAATCTAGAAGTAAATTAAGTACTAAATTAATAATGTCAAAGGTATATTTTTTAAAATATAAACAACAGATCAAAATGTTTATTTGGTGATATATTTATTCATACAGTTGAACACACTCTAACTCTTATCCCATAAAAAGATCAATACATAGTTATAGTTTTTCTTTAACTGCCTTTAGTTTTATGTTTAATTGAAAATAGATTTTCTTTTCTCATGTAATATATCCTTTGTAAGGTCTCTCCTCCCTCCTTTACTTCTAGGTGCTCCCCTTCCCTGCCCATCCATATACATACTTTTTCTGTCTCTCTGAATACAAGCAGGACTCTAAATTATAATAATTAATAACATAAATAATAAAAAGATATAGTTAGATAAAACCTAGCCATAATAGGGCAATATAAACAAACAGAAAGAAAAGTGCCTAAGAAATAGCACAAGACACAGATATAGAGACCTACTTGTTTGAAGCCCTAAAGATTCCACAACAACACAAACTTCACAAAGTGGTAGCCAGCATAAATATGCAGAAGACATGTTAACAAAAGAGAAAAAAATATACTAAAAAATAAAATTAATATAAAAATAAGTACATAAATAGAGTCCTAATGTGATCATATTATGAGACAATGAAACTCCAAAGATGACTTTGAGGTCATTTTCTTTTGGTCCACTGCTGTTCATGCAGCCTATCATTGGGAATAATTAGTCTCCCCAGTGAGACTCCCATAGAGAAAAGTAAGCTTTCATTTGGAACTGGTTTAAAACTGTCTTGCTCAGGGATGGGACATGTGTCCATTTCTCCTTTCAGCTCTAGGACATCATCTGGTGCACACACTCTTCAAGTTTCCTCAGTCTCTGTGAGTCCTTATGTGCATGGTTCCTGTTGATGTAGGGGACCTTTTTCCCTTGCATCCTTCATCATCCTGCTCAGTACATTATTTCTTCCTCCTCTCTGCAGGATTCAACGGACCCAAGGTGAGATCTTTGGGGAGATATGCCTCTGAGGGCTGACTGTTAAAAGGTCTCTCCATCTATGGATAACATACGGCTTTGGGACTATATTTGTTCCCATCTGCTGAAGGAGGAAGCATCTGTGATGATAATCCAGCAAGGCACTGAGTATAGTACTCTGCAATTAGAAATCATTTTCCCTGTTCTTTTAGTATAACAGAATTTGGTTTTGTCATAAGTACTTAGGCTTTGCAGTCTCAGGTTCTTGGTCAACCGAAGCAGTGTCATGTCAATTCAGGCTTCAATTTCACAGCTTCAAACAGTGATCTCATTGGGCTTTGATTCAGCAACATCCCTGACATGGCGGGGCTCAGTTATGGCTTCACTAAGTTAAGAAGGGAGATTCCATAAGCCCTTTCTTCTATCATTAACTCTAAAGCACAGGGGAAAACTGCCAAGTTCTGCTGCTTGCTATGACTGTGATATGGCCACCTTGTTCATTTAAATCATCACAAGATTTCTGTTTCTGATGGTTACCTTCATTGCCTAAGGTGGTTAGCTGTCCTTAAACTTGCTCGGTAGACAAGGCTGGCCTCAAATTCAGAAATTTGTCAGTCTTTGTCTTTAGGATATTTGGATTCAAGGTTTATACTAGACACCCTTTCTCAGATTTTTTAAATTTCTTTTCACAAGTTGGAAACATAAGTGGTTGGGATCTTGCCCTGAAGTCACCACTACCTTTATTCCATATCTTAGTCTTTTTATCTCCTGGAACACAGGAGTTGGTTCCATTCAAATTCTTGGCAACATTTCCCCTCTCCCCAGCTTGCTCCTTTTCATTAGTAATGTTTATAAGCATGGATAATACAAACCATATAAGAGAATCTATACTAGACTGTTTTGGGATTTCCTCTGACAATAGAATTAATCCAAAATCTCCACTTTATCCTCAGGCAGACTATTCAAACAAAGGCAAAATGCAGCCATTTTCATCACCCAAATTTCTAGGCAACATACTAAAATTCTACTCTGAAACCACTTGATTGATCCTGCTACAATTCTAGTCATTCTCAGCACCATTGTCTTCCATTCTCATATGACTGTGGTCCATTATGTGGTGCTTAAAGCATTCAACTATTTTCCTAGCCCAAAATATAAAGGTCCATTTTGAACCACAGTTCAAATCATTCTCAGCACCATTTTCTCACGTTGTGAAGAAACACTATGACCATTGCAATTCTTATAATGGAAAACATTAATTGGTTAGCTTACAGTATAGTCCATTACCATAGAGGTAGGTCATTGTATTTGCAGGCAGACATGGTGTTAACAGTTCTACATTGCAAGCAACATGAAGTAAACTATATCACTGGACATAACTTGAGCATATATGAGACCTAAAATCCTCCTTCCATAGAGACATGCTTCATTCAACAAGGTAATACCTACTCCTGTTGTGGGGATTTCTGTCCTGCCAGTTCCCACAGTCATTAAGTCCCAAAGATATCACATAGAGGTCTACATTAATCACAAACTGATTGGCCCATTAGCTCAGGCTTCTTATTAACTCTTTTATAGCTTACATTAGCCCATTATTTTTATCTGTGTTTGCCACATGGCTCAGTACCTTTTTCAGCGGTGTAGTCACATCTTGCTTCTTCTGTGTTTAGACAGGACTGCAGAGGGAGCTTCCCTCTTTCCAGAATTCTCCTGTTTTCATTGACCAGCCTCTACTTCCTGTCTGGTTGTCCCACCTATACTTCCTGCCTGGCTACTGGCCAATCAGCGTTTATTTGAAACATAATTGACAAAATATTGACAATTGTCCCACACCATATTCCCACAAGGCTACACCTTTTAAGAGTGACATTAACTTTAGGAGGTATTTTCTTTCAAACCATCAAATTGGTTACACGTACAATCTTTGTACTGTTATTGTAATAACATACCTTGGACCTTTATTGAAAATTTTAAGCATATATGTAGATATCACTTGAAAATTATGGTTAATTAGAACAAATATAAAATGTATGCAATAGTAGATACATATTAAAACCTGTCCGTTTCTAGTTTCTCTAATATTAGCTGATTTTAAAGCTGATTTTGAGTTCGTGTTTATGAGTGTCTAGATGTGTGTATACATATGTGTGTGTATGTATTATATATAATTGCAGGATATGGAAGGAAATTTCATATCAATGTTCTTGATAAATACTATCTCATCATAGGGCATGTACTCTGATAAAGGCAATAATTTCTAACAAGTCACCTCCATTTTAGTAGTGGCTTTTGCTAGATACCCAAATTGTATTATTTTTTTAAATTAAAGTACTTCCAATTATAATCTAAGAGTCTTCAAGATTTGAGATTGGAGTAAGTGATAAGTAAGTGATAATTCATTCACTGTTGAATGAATTCTAAAACTTCTGGACACGGATGTTCAAAACATTATCATAGATTTTATTATAGACAGGTCATTTTAGAAATTTAGAGTATTTGATTTGTGAAGAAAAATACTTGGATTTCATAATAAGAGGTTAGTATTGGTGGATATAGGAACTGGAAAAGGGAATGAATTCAGACTGAAATATTTTGAAGGATTTCTGAGTGTTGATGAGGAAATTATCTTCTTTTGTTTTAGAGGCATTAATGACTTCTCTGAAGTTAACAGAAATAATGAATGAAGCAACAACATTTGTGTACCATTTATCACATAGAAAGACATGTAGTCAAATTTTATCTGGTATTAAATTCAGGTTAGTTTTTCCACTTTGGGGTGTTTCTTTGTTATTTCCAGGTCTCAAATAGCACAATGCTCTGGCTGTCTAATTTCAATTTATCTGAATTTTGTGTTCTATTATCATGATAATAAGAGATTGAACACCTGAAGCAACATGGGCTATAAGGGAGACATTTATGTCTCTTAAAGGCAATGAAAAATACAATCTTAAGAGTTCAAATTCTTTCATAGTTTACAATAATTAGTTTTGTTTCATTCTGAAGAATATAAGAATGGTACAGATTAAGTGAATATGAACAGTTTTCTTGGTTTAGCCACGTCTTAAAACAAAAGCTGATGATCAGTACTAATGACCTCAAAAGGACAGAGAGTATGAGCATGGCAGGTGGTGGTGGGTTAAGTAAACAAATCGAGAATGAGGATGATAGAGAGTGAGGGCATAATGAGTAATCAGTGTGTGTAGGGGTATATATGTATATCACATTATTGTTGAGATGAAAGTCAAATTCAAAGATAATCAGAGACGAACAAGGAGAAATGAACAGGAAGATGGCAGAAAGAAGGAACATGCAGCAAAGAAAGCAAAGATCCTAATTGCAAGAGAGTTTGAGAAAGTTCAGAATATCAGGAGCTTTAGCCCATTCAAAGCAGTGACTGTAAATTCTACATCGGAGGATATTAAAATATAGACCTATTCAAGCTAAGCCTACTGGCTGACCAGTTGCTACAGTACTGAAATAAAAAACAGGTCTTTAATTTGTATATCTTGTTGTCAACTGACACAAATTAGCCATGAATTTTCTTAGAAGACAAATTAAAGGGGAGTCTTTGTGAGGTGCATTTTAGAATTTCTCATCCCAGAACCTATCAGAAGGACAAACTTACTGTGAGAAAGGAAAACATTGGGAATAATCATGAAAAAGAGACACTTTCCCTAGAACCTTGACTAGTGATAAGAGATTAGAGATGGGTAACTCCCCTCTACCAGTGTCTTTTTTGTTTGTTTGTTTGTTTTTGAGACAAGGTTTGTCTGTAGCTTTGGAGCCTATCCTGGAACTAGCTCTTATAGACCAGATTGTCCTTGAACTACAGAGATTCTCCTGCATCTGCCTCTTGAGGGCTGGGATTAAGGATTTGCGCCACCACTTCTTGGCTCAAAGTCTTCTTCAAAGAGGAAAAGTCTACAAAATTTTATGAATAATACCATGAGACATATATTCATAAAGTCAATTTTTTAGGAGTGGGAAAACTTAAAGATATGAGTTTTATAGATTGAAGTATCCATCTGAAAAAGTGAAAAATCTGTGCCACCCTACCAGGACCAAAGTCAGTGTTTTCAAAAAAAAATGTTATAGTATTCTTAAAAGATGAGCAAGAGAAGCCAGAGATTAAGTGATGCTGGATTACATGATTGTGTAGGAGAGAAAAGAGTGGAAGAGTATTTAAAATATGCGTGGATTAATCTGTGATAAGCAGTTAGTTACAATGTATAACATATGGACAGGGAAGAGATTCCTAGAAGGTAGTTTCTTTAACATTAAGAGTATGGGGGTGAAGAAAGGGCCGGCGTCTTCGAGCGACAGCGACGCAAGATGGCAGCCAACACAGGCTCGGGAGTAAAAGTCCCTCAAAATTTCCGACTGTTGGGAGAGCTGGAAGAAGGCCAGAAAGGAGTAGGCGACAGCACAGTTAGCTGGGGTCTAGAGGACGATGAAGACATGACACTTACAAGATGGACAGGGATGATAATTGGGCCTCCAAGAACAATTTATGAAAACCGAATATACAGCCTTAAAATAGAATGTGGGCCTAAATACCCAGAAGCACCCCCATCTGTAAGATTTGTAACAAAAGTCAATATGAGCAGCGTGGACCCAAGGGCCACAGCAGTGCTGGCAAAGTGGCAGAATTCCCACAGCTTCAAAGTCATCCTGCAGAAGCTTCGACGCTTGATGATGTCAAAAGAGAACATGAAGCTGCCACAGCCGCCAGAAGGACAGTGTTATAGCAGTTAGTCACCAAGGCCCAGGCCTCCCCTCCCCAACCCAACCTAAGTCTTCATTTTCCACAGTAGTGCATTTTCTAAATTCATCTTGTAGACCTCCAAGTACTGGAGAGGAAGCTCCACTGAGACTTCAACCTGAGACACTGTTCTAATACTAATTTCTGTCTATTTGAAATACCTGAGTTGTGCTGCGTAACATCTTCTGTTGCGTGTAACTGCTGGCTGCCTAGTTGAACTTCTGGGATCAAGAAGGTGTGTTGAAATCAGTTTCCTTTGGGAGAAGTGGGCACAGCTAATGCAACTGTGAACAAACACGTCACACAATCACCTGCTGCCGATTCATGGCCTGGGTCTGCATTTGCCCGCCCCGCCCTCCAGCCACAGCTGTGTGGTGGCCCTTAGACTAGATGGGAAGGCTTCAGGTAGCAGTCGTGGAACTACTGCTGGGCTAGGGGTGCCTCTGCTGTACCCCTGCTTCCTTAAGTCTTAAGTGATGCCCCGACCAAGCCATTGTCTCCCCCATTCCTCCACTCCCGCCCTTGGCCAAAGCTTAGATTGTAACCCTCCCCTCCCTCTGAAATTGGCCTTGGGTGAGGAATTCGGGGCTTCCCGTCTCCCCACCTTTATCAAAGGGTGTTGCTTTATCCCCCTCCTCCTCAACTACCTTGTTGCCCATCACCATCCAACAATGGCTGTGTCCAGAAGCCATCAGATGAAATTGGAAGAGCCTGGCCTCCCTCACTTAACTCTGGACCACGCATTCACTTGCCATCAGCCTGGGAAGTGGGTGCTGCAGCCACAATTAGTCGATGCACTTTGAGCTCAGGTCTCGAGGTGAACAGAGCAGTCACGAGGCAACAAACCCGCCAGCGCTCAGCGTCCTTGGTGATTTTGCCTAGAGAAAGGCCATGCGGAGAGTCCTAAGCGCACGGGGTTCTGTATTGGTTCCTTTTCTCATAATTGCTTTGCTTTTACGAACTGAAGAGGTTTGGACAGGGCTCCCTGGCCACCCATCAGGTCTGATGTGGAGCCTGACAGCTGGAACAGAGGCCCTGATTCTGTGGACTCAGGTTTCAGTGTTGCTGCTCCTCAGACCCTCGGCAGGGACCTGGAGGAGCTCTGTGTCACGAGTTGTCAGTGGGCCTGGCCTCCTGGCTTGTTGCCATGTTCCCCACTCTGTTCAGTACAACTAAATGTTGAAGTATGGTTGCACACCGAATGCAATTTGTTGTGTTGCAAGGGTTAAAAAAAAAGAGTATGGTAAATATACAATCTACTTGCTTTTCAACTTGACTACATCATTAATTAACTAAAACTCCAATAGTAATTATATCTGTGAGATACCTTTCTTCTTGGATCATATAAGGTGGGAAGCTTTACCTTATATCTGGATCATCAGAAATAGAAAGAAGAACTTAAAATCTGGATCAGCAAGTATTAACTTGTGGGCCATGAGCCCTTTAGGGGCTGAATGACACTTTCACATGGGTTGCATATAATATTACATAGCAGATATTTACATTTTGATTCATAACAGTAACAACATAACAGTTATCAAGTAGGAATGAGAATAATTTCATGGTTGTGCTTCACCACAACATGAGGAACTGTATCAAAGGGTCACAACCCCACATCGGACAAAGGTCTGATCTCCAAAATATACAAAGAACTGAAGAAACTAGACATTAAAATTCTAAATTACCCAATTAAAAAAATGGGGTAAGGATCTGAACCGAGAATTCTCAACAGAAGAAATTCGAATGGCCAAAAGATACCTAAGGTCATGCTCAACTTCCTTAGCGATCAGGGAAATGCAAATCAAA
>PVIU01033278.1:0-12569 GCA_004026605.1 Ondatra zibethicus
TTTTCTCAAATCACAATCCCAGAGACCTAGAAAACAATGAGGACCCTAAGAGAGACATACATAGATCTAATGTACATGAGAAGTAGAAAAAGACAAGATCTCCTGAGTAAGTTGGGAGCATGGGGACCTTGGGAAAGTGTTGAAGGGGAGGGGAGAGGCAGGGAGGAGAGCAGAGAAAAATGTAGAGCTCAATAAAAGTCAATTTAAAAAAGGTGTCATAGTCATGATGTTTTTTCACAGCAATGAAACATAACTAAGAAAACTACAGATGTACAAAGGGCTTGCAAGTTTAGAGAGATCAGAAATCTTTCACTTAAGATGAAATATGGCAAGTAGTACAGTCAAAGAAATAGAAATGTTGCTATTGATCAAGCTTCTCTACATCTCAAGGACCCTGCAAACTTCTAGTACTACATGTTCTTTCATATATATTATTACTGATCTCTTTGCTGGTCAGGAAATCCCATCTCCATGTCTTATCTTTCTTTCCTTTGGGCAAAAGGGGTGACTTCTTTTGCCCCCCTCTCCCTGCATTTCTAAAGATTTCAAACAGAGATTTCTTTTCATGTAATTTGCAACAAGTAAATCTTCCCTAGTTACAAGCAACCATTTTTCCTGAACAGAAGTGTGTGCTAGAAGCAGCATCTGCAAAAGTTACACTCATTGAAAGACTCTGGATCCAGCAAAGTATTTCACAAATATTGTATAAACTGTTATTTTAATTAAGTAGCTGATATTTAATAGCTTACCTCAAACACATTCTTCTTAAACTTTACATGTTTAGATCATCCCCAATCTTATCTCCTTCCTGCTAATTGTGTCTTTATCAAAGTACCTGGGTATTGAACCATAAATACAGCCAAATGTCGTTCTTATAATGTATCTTTGCTAAAAATTGAGGCATTATAAAGAGATTATTTTATGGAGGCATTCTTCCTGTGATACACTTAAGCTAAGTAGTTACATTGTGTTTGAAGGGGAAGTGAGGTGATTTCCATGGCACTGGACCATTCTTTAGCTTCCTTTGATGCTTAGAGTATTATTGGTTTCTCTGAGGATTCTTCAAGGTGTTTAAGATTATTCTATTACAATCTGCCAGCAGGAAGGATCCTATGAATCTAGCAATTACCTTTCCTTTGATGGCTTTGATTTTCAGGATAACTTCCTAGTTCCAGTCACTCCACAGTCTAGACTTGCCAAAGGCAGCTTGACGTTTTACAGCTTTGAGTCTGGCCTGGTTTCTTTTATGTTTATGGGAGAGACCTTGCTCTTGCACAGGCCACCTCAGCATACTAGGTCTTTTCTACGTACTGTGATGTTGCCCTTTTTAACATCAGATAGAAATGCTTTTTCTAACTGTTAAATTAAAAAGATAGTATATCTTATGTCCAAAAAATGGATTTGTTCATATAGAGAAGAAAAAGTAACTGTATCTTTGGAGTTCTCTGGCACAGAGAGGGAAGTCTTAAATTTGCAATGTCTCAGAGCTGCTGTATAAGTAAGGCATCTCAAATAAGCATGGGCTAGGAAACCTCCTTTACCAACTTCTAAAAGGTTCAAATTACATTTTGAAATGGAAATTCTACAAGTCTTATAAAATTCTGCCTATGTACTGAAGTATTGACAAAATAGAGAATATTTTTTTCTGTGTTTTGGTTTTCTCATTTGACTTTTACTACTTCATCCAACAGAATTATCACATCTATGTTAGATTTTTTTCAGCTTCATACAAACCAAAATAATCTGGGAAGAGGTAATTTCAATTTAACAAAATAGCTTCCATCATACTGGTCCATACAAAGTAAGTATGTGGGGCATGTTCTTGATGATAACTGATATGGGATGATGCTGCGGGAAGGTTTATAGCTAGCAACTACCTGCCTACTGGGGCGTGACCTCACAGACCATTTACCTGGATACAGAAGCCAGCCCTTTTTCCTCTCTGCTACACCCTGGGCCCCATTTGCTCTTCGGTTTGCTTTGGATGTGATCTTCATCCATCGTTCAAGCAGAGAATCCTGACTTTGTAAGTTTTACCCCTTAATAAACACGGGTCTATTTCTTAGTTCTGAGCTAGTGTGGAATTCCTTTTTTTTTAAGCATCCGATTTCCCCATCATCAGGAGGACCCAGTCCATACTAGGCAATATTAATCTTGATTGACAGTCCTGGGTTATATAATAAAGCAGGGTTAGGAAGCCAGGGAGAGCAAGCCAGTAAATCAGTCCTTCATGGTCTGTGCATTAGTTTCTACATCCAGACTTCTGCCTTGAGTTCTGTTCTTGACTTACATTGCTAATAAATTGTTACTTGTAATGAAATAATAATAAAATTATGGAATAAATGAAATAATAAAATAAAATTTCCTTGCCAAGTTGTTTTGGGTCAGTGTTTCATGATAATCAATAGAAAGCATCCTAAGACTTACACCATCTCTAATTCTAATCTCTGTGCCAATTGGGGAAAATTCCAAGGCTTCGAAAGTCTTTGGGTGTGCTTATGTGTTTGTCAGAAGTAATGGTATTCGTCAGCAGTGGCCTCTCCTTTCAAGTGAATCCTCTCTTCATAGCTTTTTATTTCTTCCTTCTTTCTGAGTTTTGGTCAAAGCAAGTTTTTGTTTGTTGTTTTATGTTGTTTTGTTTGAAGATCTATATCTGAAGATGAGTGGGTTGCCATACTCCCATCATCATTTCAGCCATTTGCAAACATAAAATAATATATAACTACCTCAATTCTAATGGAATTGCCAATAAAAGCAATGCTTTGATTCGTGCAAATAAAAAGCTATTCTCCAAAACTAAAGTAAAATACCATAGAGATTTGAGATGTAAGTCCCTACTTCCCCTCTAATGCTTTGGTATCATAGAAATAACATCTTCAAAAGGAAAGAACGGACTCAAATACAAAATAAGGCATCTTTACCACAAGAGGTATCACTGAACTTAGCAGCAGAAATAAGATGAAGGACAAGAACAGAATAGCAAGATGTGTTAACAGAAAGTCACAGTAAAATAACAATCTACTAAAAGCATAATGAAGGGACATACAGAAAGAAGTTTAAAAAAGCAAAAGTAAATATTTTTATGGGAATGTTTTAAGAGAATGCAAAAGTGACAAATACATGTTTTGAGAATTCCTACATGTTGTGTGTCTTGAAACCTGCATAATATCAGTCACCCAGATAAGAATATTTTGATTGGAAACCTGTTCTTATTTATCCAAAGAGGCAGGGACTCAGTGGTGTGTTTATTTCCTCCCTGGCTCACTTATAGATGACCAAATTAAACATTGCTGTGAACTTCGTAGTTCATTTATCACTCTTCAAAGCAATCTCCACATTTCCCAGTTTGTCTGAGATGAAAATACCTTCCAGTTTAAATAAAATAGGGTAAAAATGGAAAAGAGTGGTACACATCAAGCAATGCTTAGACTGTCTTTAGTAGCATAGACTGCTCAAGCTTCTTATTAATGTAAATTTTTGTAACATCATGAAACTCTCATTCTGTTTTCTATCCACTCTGCCTCCCATGTTCACTGTTCATTTGCCTGATTCTGGCTATCCACCTGTGACCAGTACCAACCACTGTCAGAAACCTAGCCTTTTCTGGAGGATAAGCATGTCTCAAAATGGTATTTATGTTAGTTGTTTACAGTAGATAGAAAAGGTTGAAAACTTCATATCACATATTCACTTCTTATAGGGCACCTGCATGAGCAATCAAGGATGTTAAAAAAATAAATTTTCTACAAATTGTTTACTGTTCAAACATTAAGAAAATGTAGAACTCTTTTACTCAGCTGAACAAATGTTTAATATACACTCCAGCAAATGATCTAAGTTTAAAATATCCTCTATGCTGCTAAGCCAGCATGGATTTATGGAAATCAGTAACCTAAAAGTTAAAACAAATACACAGGAAGAAAAAGTTATGTTTTTCATAACTTTAAATCTAAATTTATTTTCACCCACATTTATTAGCATCCAGTAGTATTTTTGTGTTCCCTTTCTACCATGATGATGTAATCCAAGTTTTAGGAAGTTCCAAATACATTACAAATATATTGACATTTTCATCAATAGCAAGTAGTTGGGTGGTGACCAAATTAATATCCAGTAAATTGTTATGAGTCTAGCAAAGTCTACACTCTACTCAGGAAGGGGTTTTCTAGAGTAAATGTTTCATCTTTACATTAAAAACATAGGAAATAATTCATGATAGAAGTAGTTTATTTTCTGTCCACGATTGATATAAAGGATTGTTTAATATATTGATAAGAAATGCTAAGTTCTTAGAAAATATTTATCTTCAATAGAATGTATTTACATATTAAGGTTAATAGAAGGTACATATTTTTAGGAAAATGATTTTTATTAGAATACATGGAACAAACTTTCAATACAATAAATATTAAGTTTTTTTCCTTAATTATTTTGGGAAAAGAAAACGGACAAAATTCCTGGAGCTGCTTTGAGAATCTTACTCTACTACTGGCCTTACTGGTGTAATTTGGGGAGTAGATCTCTAGCAATGGGCAAGATCTTTGTCTTAATTGATTCAAAGCAGAGAATTGGAAAAGACTATGAAGTAGAATATGAAGTACATGGTTGTTTGTGATTTAAACTATACATGGAGTGAATGTAGTGGTGTAGCCTCAACTCCACCCACATTATCTATCAACTACTGTGACCTGCCCATGTCATCTGAAAATTTTGTCATGAGTTATTTATCCAACTGTACAGATCATGGATATGGTCAAAATTACATTCAAGGTTTTAAAATGACAATTTACTAGTTTCACATCCATACTTTCCTTTATACTCACCCTTAGTTTTCTTTTTCATCTACAACAGATACTTAAGTTTAAAATGTAAAGTTTGCAAGTATTTTGCTTCACCATTTCTTTTGAAATATGAAATATACAACAGTTTTTCCTGTTGATTGAAAGAGGAATATTTCAATTTTAGGTGGATTCCAAGTCCTATCTGGTTCACTTGGTTAGCATGCACACAGGCTCACCAACAATCCATCCATTTTTCCCATGATCACTGATAAAGTCTTTGTTGTGGGTTGGGGGACAGTAGCATTTAAAAGCCCAATTTCAGGTACTAATATTATTAATAAAGAGAATATGGGGTCTAGGAACTAAAAGGGGAACGGAAAATGAAAGTTGTTAGGGAAACAGAAGAAACACGGTGTTAGGAGATCATTAGAATTGAAGTGCGTTGTCCTAGCAAGCTTTCAATAAAAGTTGTTACCATGAGGCAGTGACAATGATCCAGTAGCCGCATGACTATGAAGTACCATAATGCCATAAGGAATTGATTGAAAATTTTAAACACCTCCTCTAAACTTAAGATGGTTTTGTGGGAGGGACTTTTAGGTCTGTGACATCAGACGAATCTGTAATTCATCCCTAGTCAGAATGCAAAGCTTCTGTCTTCTTGCATATATGCCTCTGAAATAACTAAAGTATTTTAGCAGGAAATTGTTCTTGATATTTATAGAGTCAGAATTTCTCTGTGTCAAGGCAGCTGTTTCCAAATAAGTACTCATACACTTAATATTAATTACAAATGCTTGACCATTATCTTAGGCTTGTCTCCAGCCAAATCTTACCACTTAAAATGACCCATGTCTATTAATCTATGTGCTTCCCTGAGGCCCTTTTATCTCTTCTATGAACTTTCCATCTTGTTTCTTCCATGTCTGGCTCATGACTCCTTAGACTCTGCCCTTCTTCTCAACATTCTCTCTGCCCTGAAAATCTTGCCTATTTTGCTATCAGTCAATCGGCTTTTTAATAACAATGAAAGCAACAGATTTTCAAAGTGTGTAGAAGGATTATTCCACAGCATTTTTCCTGTTTGGTTTAAATAAAAAGTAAGATTTTAAATTTAGTTTAGTAAAACAATGTACAAGAAAAAACAGCTATCAACTAAGAATTATATTTACAATATTCAGTCAAATTGTATTCAGTTAATACAATATATATATATATATATATATATATATATATGTATCTTCCAACCACATCAAAGACCTGAATAGGATATAATACTACTTGAGTAAGTAGGAAGTGTTGATCAAGAGATTTCTAAAATTAAGAGATGACAGACACATCTGACTACCTAGACAGTCATCCATCTTCTATAACATTGTGGCATCCAACTTTGGTCTACAGGGCTAGTAAGGTGAAAGATATTTTTGAGAAGCATGGAATTTTGAAGGACTCTACTACCTTGTATTAGCAAATATTTTCAGTCACATTTTTGACATCCTGCTTGTCCAGGTTGGACAGTGCACTGTTAGCAATTGAGGCAAGGGCATTTTATTTTGGCCCAAGTGGCAAACTTTGGTCTTAAAGAAAACAAACTCCATAGGGAGTTTCTTCAATGCCCAACATCCTCTCTGATGTAGATTTGTGTTGCCAGAAGCAGAAATGTCTCATTGTCATAAAATGTTTTAGGTTACTAACCATATTAAATTATTAATTATCATATGCTGTAAGTCTTTGAAGTATTCAGAGTCCATCTATCTATTTAAATACATCTGTCTCAGTACCCAAAATGGGGAAAGATTATGGAATAATCTTTTTGTACACTGTGAAGATTTGTCTTTGACATGGCACCTTCTGGTTGGTTTAATAAAAGATCTGACTGGCCAGTAGCTAGGCAGGAGGTGTATGTGGGACACCAAGACACAGTGAATACAGGGAGAAAGAAGGACAGATTCTCAGGAGTCACAAGAGATGCACAATGAAGCAAGATTATCATTCTATGTTGCTTATTTTTTTCCCAGGTTGGCACAGCTTCTGTGTAGGTATGGTTAACAAACCATTCACTTAAGAACTTTAAAGGTAGATTTGCCCCTTGATTTTTTCAGATCTTGGGCTTTTACATACTAGTGTTGAGACTATAATTGAATTCAATTCTGTATTTCTATTAGTATTTTTAAAATCCTAAAATACATTGCAGAATAGTAACATTACCAAGATCTTTTCATCATCTTACTTCCTCTCCAGAGAGCAGGAAATAGGAGTAAGATAGGCTGCACCTACCTAATCTGACTGCCATTTTCATTATAAATTTCATTTCTGTTGATTTCTTACTTTAAATTTATGTTTGAATTTAAGGTAAACTAGGTCATAAAAGAGAGGTTTCAGTAGACCTTGCTCTGTCAACAAATGGCTTTTTATTGCAGCTGATGGTCAGGCTTATATTGTAAGACATGACTCACTTGTACTATTCAGGACATGGAAAGACTGGAAGTCTTATTTTTAAGGTTCACCAAGACTGCTGCTTAGTTGCTTTGCAGTGCGTATTGGAGAAAACCAGCTGTGCTCCTATACATTGCTTCTTGCTTTGTAACTCATCATCAAGGCATTCCTAGACAAGTCCAAATGGATCAAAGACCTCAACATAAAGCCAACCACACTGAACCTCATAGAAGAGAAAGTGGGAAGTACACTTCAATGCATTGCACAGGAGACCGCTTCCTAAATATAACCCCAGTAGCACAGACACTGAGAGAAACAATTAATAAATGGGACATCCTGAAACTGAAAAGCTTCTGTAAAGCAAAGGACACGGTCAACAAGACAAAATGACAACCTACAGCATAGGAAAAGATCTTCACTAAGATGAGACAGAGGGCTCATCTCCAAAATATACAAAGAACTCAAGAAATTGGTCATCAAAAAAACCAAATAATTCAATAAAAATGGAACACAGACCTTAACAGAGAATTCTCAACATAGGAATCTGGCTGAAATTTTTTTCTGGTACCTAAATTTTATAGTACATGTCTATGTGCATATGAAAACAAAGTAAATTAGAATCTGTATCTCTCTAACAACTAAGTCACCATTATCACAAAAAATTTCATTACTTGTGAATGGTTTAGAATTTTGTGCATTAATATTTATTGACTTATATTTCTGTTTTCAACATTTTTGAGAACTTGTGATTATAACCCTTGAGTGTTTTGCAGCAGCAAATATTATAACAATGAATACACAATGTGAAACCATCATTTTGCAAATTGTACTAATTTGAACACATACAAACAATTGCTTTTGTCCTAAATAAAAAATCCTATGCTGAATCAGTTACAATTTAAATATTTTTCTCTTTTATGCCTAAGTACAAGTTCAAAAGGAGGCGTATGGATTATGAGTATATTATATTTACAAAGCCCTGAATGTATTAAATTACATCCCTATATACATATATTTATAGGTACATTATAAATCTAATTCTTAAGTAATTGAGTATATATAAGATAAATTATTTTTTCTTTTTGAAAATCTATAATATTTTATTGGACAAATTATCTTTGTATTATTAAATTAAGCATATGTCCAAGCATAGAAATAAACTGAGTGATACTATACACTGAAAAGTTGTGGTCTTTGCTAAGAGAATTCCACTTGATAACATAATCTACCTTCCTAATTTATAACTACCTAGGATGTCTCAGTGTAAGAAAAACATTCTTCTATTCGTTCAATATACACAAGAGCCTATTTATATGCTAGGTGCTTCCAAGAAACTTGTGATTATCTGTGAAATGAAGAAACACACATACAAAAAAATGATTTCATGCAAAATGAACTATGCTCTAAAAGGCCTGTATGATGCATTATGGAAACAGAGAAGACAATCCTGGAAAGAACGACAGAGGTTGTGCTCTTTGAAATAAAGGGAAAATCACTTTGACCGTTGTGTGATAAGGTCTCAATAAGGCAGTTTATTTTCTTCCATCTTTTAGTATTTTTGTAAGTTATGTGACCTGCTGCTAAAATCCAAGTCTCTAAATTTCAAATTTGCTGCTCACATTCTGTAATTAAAATTTATTCCTGAGAGATGTAAAGCTTGATAATCAATTATGCAAAATGTGAGACACCAATCTCCCTACATTATTATAAACACAAAATATAGAAAAGTGTTCATGCTTCTAATTTCCACTCTATACAATTGATATACTATATTTGATGTAAGTATTAAATTGTCATAGGCCTGTACATAAATAAAAGATAATGAATACTCTTTGAGATCAGCAACTAAATCTAGTAGACTGAAATGAAAGATTAAAGGTTTATCTACTTATGCTATAAATCAGTCATGTGGGAAACACAAAAGATTTATCTTGAACATTCTGAAGTGATCCTTCCAAGACCACGTACATGCAGTTGCAGAGTGAATGAATTACTCAGATGCATGAATAAATGGTTTTTTGTTCATATACTCTCCATCCAGCTTAGAGTAGGTGGTACCATGAAACAATTATCTCAAACTCGGAGAAGTGGTCCACTTAGCAGAGTTAAGGACTTGAATTTCAACATTTTCTAACTGTGGGTTGTGGTGGTCATCAGCATCAGAAGCCAGTTTAAACAACATTTCTTTCTTGACATGGAAAACTGAAAATTTGACTAAAGGGAACACTCTCTCTCAAACCTCTTCTTTAGCATGTCTCATACAACACTGATCAGAGGACTTCAAAGGCCAAAGAACATATGTTTAATGACATGTGACTGTCGCTGAATGCATTGTCCTTAAACAATACTCAGTGATTTGGAGTGGATGGGGCCTGATGGTTTTGGTTGCAAGGAAAAAAACAAAACTCTAACAAGTTGATATAAACTTAATATACACACTGTTATAATAGAACAAATTAAGTTATAAAGGTGTACATTATCCTGTTAGTCTGAGATTTTATTAGCAAAATGGTCTTGACCAAACTAACTAAAACAACACCGTAATACACCACTGTTATTCCTAGCCTTTGTTCTTGTTTTTTGACTCACACAAAATTATAATTAATGGTTTTAAAGGTGACAGTTAAGTCAGTACTATCACAGTGTTGAAACACCACTAGATTTATTTAGCTCAAAAATATTTCCTTTTACCTCAAATAAAATTCTGTTTCCTCAACAATCATCCCACGTTGCACTGCCTTCCTCTAGCCTTTTAAATCATCAATGTATTTTCTGGCCCAGTGGAATTACCTGTTCTATATATTTCACCAAAATGGAGTAAGAGAATATTTGTATCTTTAAACTCTGCTTTACTTTGAATCAATAGCTATGCTCTGTGTGGCTCCCTAGAAAGCACATTTATTCCAATTCTATAACTTGAACTTATTAATACTTTCATAAATCAAGATAGTATGAACTTATTATGACCGTGATATGGATAATGATCAATTAAAGCAGAGAATTCAGCATCCCACAATGATGTCATCACATGCATATTAGTTGTAAAACCTTTCCCATAATAATACATGGGGTTCTGTCAACATTCTTTCTAGCATATTCAGCAAAGTTCTCCAATATTCAAAATCATTCTAGTACAGATCAATACATGTATTTTGAAATTCACAAAAGTATTGTAGTTAGCAGAGTGAATGAAAAGAGTTTAGAGACATTTCTCTATTTGTACTCAATACAGAACTGTCTTTTTCACATGGTTTCACATGATTAGAAACAAACTGTCAATATAAGAGCAGATTCTGTCGCAGGTCACTAGTAACTAATTCAGTCATCTTATCTTTGGTCCATGAGTGGTGTCTGTATTGGTCTTGTTCTTTTTATATTAAGAAGACCAAATTAAATTAGCACTTGAGGTTTCTTCTGGATCAACATCACATAAGGCTGAGCTCAGCCCACATCATACTAAGCAGCAAGCCCATCTACTACATTCTTTTGTGGAAACAAGAGTGAATCAGAAAGGAGATTCAACTTTTCTCTGTAATTGGCTGCTACATTTCACCATGTTTTTTCAAGAACTGTAATCAGTTTTTTGTTGTTGTTGCTTTCAAGTCATCTCATTTATATTTGGGTTGACTAAAAGATTTAAGGGTAAATAGACAATGTATAAAACAGCCTTAGTAGTTTGAGAATAGCCATGTTCTTGTCTTTCTCATGCAAAGCAATATTTTAATGAAGTTTTTCATTCCATGGTACAATTATCTACTACCATCATCGAATAGAATAATCAAATTATAGTTGTAACATATTTATTGACATATTTTCCACCTGATGGTGAATCTCAATCTTTTATTTCTATTAACAAACAGTTATGACAAACATTTGTTAGGTCTCGCATTGATTCTCCAGGGTTGGTTTGTTCTTTTGAGCAGTGTCTTCTATGCTAAAGAGTCACGAGTGGAATTTCGTCAAATTCAGCAGGTTTCCACTGCCATCTAGAGACCAAAGTTTTGCTTTGAAAATCATTTTCCTCAGTGAATATTTCTTTAACAGTTCATATACCAGCTAAATAAAGGGGGTGGAGCTTGGGCAAAATGAAAAGTCCCCTCTGAAAGTGCAGAAGAAAGAGTAAGGAAAAAAGACCCTACACTTACTGAAGGTCAGATGATGGCCAGAGATTCTGGGCACACTCCCGGCTCTACTCACTGGAGGTCAGAAAAGTAGCAGAGACTCAGGACACATTAGTGTTGTACTTACTGATCATCAGATGGCACTCACCATTGGTCAGATGACTGGCAGAGTTTCTGGGCACACTACTCAACCTGGGATGACAAATTCCAACAAGGTGGTTGCTAAAATGTTTTTAAAATGTAGCTAGAGGTTTTCAATTACAGCTTCACCTGGGAAGGGAACCTTCCATCTCCAGAGCATTTAGACTTAAAAAGTATTTCACTGGATTCAGAAATCTAATTTTTGTATTCCTAATAAACTCATATATTCTGGAATATGGCTTAATACATGTGTTCTGGGTGGTTGGCTACATGTTCTGTTCAACTGTCTATGAGTTCTTCTACCTGTACGTTGGTTCTATCATGTCCATATTGTGTTCTCATAAATTCAGTGGCAGAAACTATGGCATAAGTCTGCTACACACCTAGTGATATTGCCTTATAGGTCAGAAGACTGCCAGCATTGAATCAAGTTAGAGCATCATCTGGGCTCTGTTGCTTTTGGAAAATTCTAGAGGACTGTACAGAATTATGGTGAAGTATCCTGAGAATGCTCTTGTTAAAGAAGTGATTGGAAGCACTTGAGCAGTTGGAAGGTGATTGGAACCAGATGGTTCTAATCTAATCAGCGGATTACTCACTTGATGGATTCATAATGTGTTTTCATTATTGGGAGAAGGTCAAACTAGGAGGTAGGGTGCCACTGAAGAAGCAGGTCACTGGCAGTGTGCCCTGGAAAGGCATGCCCTGTCCCATCACTTTGCTTTCTGGCTGCCATGGGTAATAATATAAGCTCCAACAACTTTTTGCCACCTGGAAAGTATTTGTCTTTCAGGCCAAATCTTTGGTCCATCTGACCTCAGACTGAAAGCAATCACGAGCCAAAAATAAATTCTTTCTCTCATCAATTGATTTCTCAAATATTCTGGTCATACAGTGTGCCTGAACTAATGGGAGTGCACCAATCCACCTGGACTGGGACTGAATGAGCATATGATCAAACCAGACTCTCTGAATGTGGCGGCGAAAGTTGGCAGATGGAGAACCCACAAACAATGACACCAGGACCTATCTCTTCTGCATGTATTATCTTTTTGAGAACCGAGTCTTTTTGAATGCACTCCTTCCTAGG